>OZ012708.1:16199392-16331541 GCA_963942595.1 Cylloceria caligata
AAAAATCGTGATTTCAAAGCATGTAATATTTATTTTTAATTATTAAAAATAATGTCTTCTTGAGCGAGCAGCCCCTGCATATAAACTGACACCAAGGGTTCGTTATTCGTATTATGGAGAGCGAGAGGAGATACATACACTGTACAGATAAATCTAGCTTCAGAAAAGAAAAGTAATCACCCGCTATCCTCATTCGCAGTTGACGTCAGTGGTAGCAGATCATCAGCGCTGCCACTTCGTATAATGAGACGAGGCATATCAGGTAAGACAGTATCGATTATTCTGTACACGTTGTTTTTATTGACCAGTGCCTTCAATTAAATACTTGTTTCATTCGTTTTTCGGAAATACACCGTGATGACAACACCCACAACGAAAAATTATTTAAAAGCAATATGACGAGTGATAATACAAATTAATTCCGTATAGCGATAAAAATAAAATTAACGGTAGAGGAATCTCCGAGCGCGGATTACCGTGTTTGCAGGGCCGTTGCATACGACGGTAAATGTATAAAGTGCTTTTCATAAAATATTAATTAATTTTTGAAAAATACCTGATCTTACTGTGTCTCTTATTTTTATAACGTAATAGTTAGAGAATTATAATTGAAGTCTTTCTCTCTCTGTGAGGGATCATATTCTATACCTTTCACTGCAGAACAAGCGCTTTGCGAGGAGCGCAGCGCAGGGTTGTGTATGTTCGAAAACCGCTTTCGTTGCATTCAAAGTGATGGATACCTAGTTATGATTCATAGGAGGTTGTTATCTTTATTCCCGTGATACTCTCTAGCAGCATCTCGAGCATTTAGTCTGTCTTTGGCATCCTACACGCAAAGAATAAAAAGCAATATGTATCCGCGATACGGCAAGGAGATTTTAGACGACGCGTTTTGGTGCCGAATAATTTTAGTCGAGAGTGTGATGAGCGTGTTCCTGCATATACAGGAAATGTGCGATGCGTTACGACGAGCTGGATGAGCTCCTACGTAGCGTATATTTAGTGGAGCGGCGAGGAAGACCCGTTAAACTTAGCGAACTCTATATCGGAATGTCCTGTATTGTGCCTCGTTTCAATAGAGTTGTCCGCGGCGAAGTGGTTTACCCGGACTTTGATGGGTAAACCATCAAAGTTGGGGCGAGGTGTTGTTAAGTATCAAAGGGCGAGGTGTTGCTAGTCGATTTCGGCGAGACCATTTACATCGACTGGTCTCACCTGTTTCATCCGGAGCCTCTAGCAAGTATGCTGCCGGCTCTCGTCATGGAGTATTAAATATACGGGCTCGAACGCGTGGATGTTGTAGGTATTGAGCATCTCATCGAAGAAGTGTGCGGTAGCGATGTCTTGATCGTTGTCATGACGCGGCCTCTTGCCGGCGATAACGCTCCGCGGGTTCGATTAACGAACGGGGAATGCGCGGATGTGGCAGCGGGTGTATAGAGGCCCTCGGTGATGAGATCAATATCGGCTACGATATTATTTATTCATTTTTCCAAGTATGTGTTGTAACGTGGCAGAAAATTCGAGCTGCGTCCTCCTCGCTCAATGGAAGCCTACACGATCACGCAGGGTTGTAGGGTGGATTTTCAGGGCTTCTTTATTCTTTATTTATATTTTTTTTTGTTGCTTTATTTTTTTTTATATATACGTATAATGCGATAGACACGACCGAGGGAGGATCGGGGAGAGAAGAGGAGGAGGATCACACCGTACATATCGATTGCTGGCTTCAGGATTCGATATTTTACATAAGCCGATATTTTACGTCTTTCTCTGTTGGGAGATACAGTCGTCCCGCTCGACGTTCATTTTCAAACGATACGCTGCTATCTATCTGCAGCTATCATCTACTTGCCGCAGTCCATCCAGCTCAGGGGATTCATCTGCCGGACAAAGCTACTCTCTGTATTATCTGTGGCTAATTTATGCGTCGTCCAGCTAAGGCGCTAGTCGCGGTCATCGTGCGACACAGGTTCCCCCAATTAACCGAGTCTAGCGGGTTAAGTGGGGATCATAGTTCACGGGCACGCGTGCCGGCAGGACCTCGAGGCTTTTTCCCGGTGACCGTTGAGCGAGGCAGACGTGACATTACTTATCTCTGTGTCCCGCTCTATTCTGAGACCGATCTATTCTGAGGCATCACACGTACAAGCTTATTACTGTCCACCATCGTTGAGAAAGGAGGAAATCGAGGAATAAATATTTCCACGTCCGCTCGAGAATTCCAGGAGCACGAGAACATCGCTTCGTCATCGTCCCGGTGAGCTCCTCTCCCTTCTACGGTCTTTTGCTAATATTTTATTATTTTATTACTTAACTGGTGTATTTGAAATTTATCTGAGCCTGGTCACCCCTGCGATTTGAGTACACTGCGTGCAGAGTGTCAATTTGTATTGGGAATCGCGGCGTTTGATAAGAATAACCTCGCGATCGTGTAACGTATAGAAGCCGGGGAAAAGTCATTATATTAATTAATTGTTTCTGTTGACGAGTAAACCGTGCGCGCGTTAAGCCGTTATCCCGGAGTACTTTAGAATTGGTTAATTAGTTGGTGTGGGATTGGAACGAAATAGACCGCGTCACGGATTTTGTCGAATTGTGGGCTTTGGAGGTACACGAGTTGGTTTGAGTTTTCTTTCGTTTGAATGTAGAAGGTCGTGCGCGAGTTCGCCCGTCGTCCCGTTGTAATTTGGATGTAAAAGGGACTGGCACGGGGTAGACCGCGTCGCGTATCAGTCAAATTAATCGGCGTTTCTCTGTCTGATTTATTTATTTATTCATTATTTATTTATGTATTTTGTTTATTTGATTATTTATTTTTTTTATTATTATATTGTGATTGTGTTAACGTTAACCTAGAATCGCGGAGAGCGTAGTCGGCCGTCGTCCCGTATTTTAGACGTGGATTCAAGGGATTCGTACGGTCCGAGGCGTATCTCGCGTAGTTCGATTGTTTGTTACGTTTTATTATATTTCATTCCACAAACTAATTATTGACTGACATGATTATTCTGATGTTAATTATTTTATTATCATTATTATTTTGGTTATTATTTAATTATTAGTCGTCATTTATCCGTTATTTTATATCTTATGAACTGCGGAAGATCCCTGGATTTCTGTCTTTTACATGATATATAAATCTCAGGATTGAAATATCGAGCCGTCGGTAGCTTCGCGTACGTGACCTCCTGACGTCCCGTTGTTATGGTTTTTTTCGATGTATGTGGGATTAGCTCGGGATAGGCCGTATCGCGGGCTGTGAACAGAGACTACCGAACGTCGAAAATTTATCGATGAATATTGTTCGAAATTCGAAGCGAGCGAGACAGGCTATACAGCATCTACCGGGTATGAGAGTGAGAGAGAGAGAACGGGATAACTGCTATCTCCGACTTAAAGATTAAAATTAAGATATCCAACTAGATTTAGAGAATTGTTATAAAGGAGAGACTAATTTTACGGGGCATCTTATTTGAATTCTAAATTGGCGTTTGTTAGAAATGAATAACTATTCGCCAGAAATAAAGAAGTTTGTAAGTCCCGTACCTGCTATTGTTGTTTAAATTATTTACCGTTATTATTTTATTTATTTATTTATTATTTATTTAGCCGACTTCGTTCATGGTTCTCGTTTGGCTTATTTATTGACCATATTTTATTTTTGACTAATTAGTGACTTGATAGTCCGAACCACCCACTCTGCCTTGAACAGCTGTAGCTGGCCTGGGTCGTGACTGGTCATCCAACTCGGTATTCTTTCCTTCCAGCGCGAAAGCGCCTGGCGCCCATCTCGAAAGAGAAAATAAAAAGGAAGGAAAGAATAACTTGGACCAGTCATAGGTAACGTGGTGCGTTGAGGCACAAATTTACAGTTACAGTGTACACATTTGCTCCATCCTGCTCTTATCTCTACTCTTCCTTGTTCACCAGAGTACCCACACCACCTCACTTTACAATCTTTACGTTACCGACACTGGTAAAGCAGAGTGGGTAGCACGGCGGTGGAAAAGTGAGGTGGTGGGGTAGCCGCGTGGTGGGGGAAGGAGTGGGGATAGGAGTGGGATGGTGCAAAGGTGTACACATACTACTAACGAATACGATTTAAGATTTCTGAAACCGGACTTACCATCACCAAGATAAATCTTATTCAAGATAAAACAATCTGCAAATTGAAACTTGCAAATTGCTTCCTCGAGATTCCACATGAGGCTCAATGTCCTGTCTAAGAGGAACTATTTTCCTTGATATTTGGCTTCCTCATAGAGGAAGCTTTGAGCATCGTCCGAAATCTGGAGGAAGCAATTTGCAAGTTTCAATTTGCAGCTTGTTTTAATATCCGAACCATTTAACCAATTTTCTTTAAAATTTGGATATTTTGAACACGTTGACATTGATAAATGGAGAAAAAAAATGTTCACCGTCACAAAGCTTCCTCTATGCGGAAGCAAAATTGAACTTATGTTTTAAAACCTCTTTAACTCCAACCGATAAAGGATGCTCACAGATTACGCGTATCTGATGCTATAACTAGAGAGAAGAGAGAATATAGAGAGAGGAAAGGAGAATAGATCGAGAATCAAAGTGAGAGCATGAATGAAAGAGAGACGAAAGAAGATTAAGAGAAAGCATTGATATTAACTGAGATCGGAGATATGAGAATGAATAATGTTTCGCCTATGAACTACAGAATTTACCTACATAATAAAATTGTAAATTATATACATAAATATGTGGTCTGAGGAAGAACATATAAGAAAGAAAGTTCTTACAATTATAAGAACATACTATATTTATGTTATGATTAAAACGGTGAAAATTAAATTTAGACCAATTTACCGCTTTTCTCACAACACACACAAAATATGTTCTCATGTTCCAAATCATTCCTGTATTCGGAGTCAATTCCGGTATTATAATACTTCGTAGTCTAGAGATATGCTCTACATTGTACAGAATTGTAATATCAACGTAAACGCATCCACGTCCGGTCGAAACCTGATTGAAAACGTGCAAGAAATGAAAATATTCATGTTACTAATCATTCAGAAAATCAAAATGGCCACTCGAAATGTCAGCGGTATCTGTTTTGTAGAATACGAACATTGCTTGAACTCACACGCGCCAAACCGGACAGGACATAGATTCTTTGAGGCTCTCCGAACATTTCAATGTCGTCAGAAAGTCGATTACAGAAAAGATATTCACTCTACGTGTAAATTGCAGTCTGGCCGCTTACGGCAAGGGATTATGGCAAAGAGAATAGAGACTAGCTACATTATTTTTTACTTGTGTAATCGACCTTCTGATGATATTGAAATGTTTAGAGGACGGCAATGAATCGACGCCCGGAATATTTTGACGTATATCAGTTACAAAAACGTTTATATCGTACAAAACAGATGATCCGTCGGAGAACGAATATTTTTACACATTACTCGTATACGGTGGATTTTTCCACCCCATAGTTAACATTGATGAAACTGTAGGTATACTCGGTTCGCGTCAAACATCGAGACATCTGCAGACCAGGCACGGGAATTTAAAAACGTCGCTTATTACGGTTGTTGACTGGAACGAGCACGAAAAAATAATCGTGGAAGAAAACAAATACTTACTTCATATTTTTATGACGGTCACCTTCAGCGAGCATTGTTTTATGACGGTCGCCTTCAGCGAGCATTACTTTATGACAGTCGCCTTCAGCGAGCGAAGGGACTAATCACAAGAAAACTGACGGTCGGTTTTTTTTCGATTCCTTCGAGGCATCGAAGTACCTCCACTTCTCGTTGCAGCCAATCAGAAATAAAAATTGACAACATTGACGCAAAATACCACCACAACCAACTTTCATGTATTTTTTGCGACTTTTCGAGAAGTTAGTCGTCTAATTTCCAACAAGTTCAGCCACTCCAAGAGTCTGATCGTCAATACTCGGGTTTTCTTGTTGTCACTTCATTCACACCATTCATCACTCCATCCGTAAATTCTTCCAAGATTTCTAAGTACCCCCCTTTCAAAGTAATTTCTGTATATATATATTTTTCTTTGCGTTTAATAAACTTAATTATTATTTTTAATAAATACCTGCGTCATCTTAATTGATCCCGTAGGAATTCGGGTTCGCGATTCGAATATTAATTTGAGAATCGGACTTGCATCCCGTGTCGGCTCGAGTTCAACGGAGCCATCCGTGATACCGAACATTTTATGATCCTTCAAGCCGGATTTCGAGACAGTGGTAAATTTAGTTATTCAGTGGTGAATTCCGTGGTTCAGTGGTGAACACAGTGGTCCATAGGTGAATTCAGTGACAAAATAAACTGTGTGAATCATGTACAAAATTCGCGATTAGATGCTCCGCACTCAACACTGTGCATAAGGCTTGAAGTGTACTACTGCATATACGTAGTAATACGTCTTCGAAGCCAAACCGATTATTGTCGAAGAAAGGCCCGTGCCGGACAATTATCGCAGATACGTCTCCAAACAAGGCCACGTCGAAACCTCACAATGGCACGAACACAGAAAGTGTCATCCGAGCTCAAGAAGCTCAATCGTGAAAAGGAAAATATACTAGAAACCACCACTTCCTTCCCCAAAACGCTAGACACGTGCGAAGTCTCTAGCACCAGAGAACGGCATCCATGTGAGCTCCGGTCGCCCTCGACGGGCTACGCTTACGGTACGAGAAGTTTTCAGACATTCACACCGAAATACAGAATCTGGACAAAACAGAAGTTAACAAACGACTTCCATACGAATAATAAGTCGACAAGGCCTTAGGAAAGGCATTTAAACTTCTTAGCATCAACACCGCTCCAAACAGTGGCACACGATCACCGTCTCCGGCAACACCTGCAGCTGCGCCAGTAAGACTGTCTCAGATAGATATTCCAAATTTCAAGGGTTCCATCGAGAATTGGAATGCATTCTTCGATTTATTGGGTTGCCTGATCAAAACAATGATAGCCCGTCTCCTGTACAGAAACTACAATGTCTACAAAATTCCGTGACCGGAAAATCTGCCATCGTCGTCGATTTGCTGTCAACAACAGACAAGAATTACGACATCGCAATTGAAATGCTGAAGAGAAAGTTCGACTGCGTCCAAAAGATTCTCCGAAGACACTGACCTTGATGCGTCTCCAAAATGACACACCGGCAGCGCTTAGAGATTTCGTAGATACCGTAACACATCATGCTCGCGCGTTGCAGTATCTTGGCTTTTTACGGCACTCTAAAATTCACAGAACTTTCAATATTAGTATCAATTCTATATAATAAAACGTATCTTGGCCAATCAACCGACAGCTGGGATCATACTGACTGATCTTATTCTATCGAAAATCAGCGAATACTACATAGCATTGGGAACTTACATTCACTGACTCTGCATTGCTAATGTACACGAATCTGTTAGAATTCTTAGAGTAGAGGACCAAATGGTTGGATTAATCATTGACAAAAAAAACTGAAGAATCGAGCCCAGCAGGAAAGCTCGCAACGGCAGAACATACAGAACATACAGAACATACAGAACATACAGAACATACAGAACATACAGAACATACAGAACATACAGAACATACAGAACATACTGTAACATAGTTACCATCGAGCGATTATATTATATTATCGAACGATTATGAGAGCCGAAATTATATTTGAAGCGTCGAGTACAGCGGACGCTAGGCCGGCGAACCCAGACCTAGTATAAAAACTAGTGTCGTCACGCCTCTGGAATTCGCTCGTCGCCGAAAACAGCGAGTCAGCGACCAGCTGGCTTTGCTCGGCGACGAGGGAGAGCCAGGGGGCGCATGGCAACGGTAGCTCACATCATCGAGCGAATTTGACAAATTTTAAAACCGAAGTCTCAGATGACGTAGAGGGAACTAGGGTGGGGAGACGGCTATAAAAGCGCTTGCACCGCAAGGAAGGCTCTCTTTCCGATAGGAACAGTTTTCTTTTCAACAAGTACCGATACACAAGTTTCGTTCCAGAGTGATAGATGCAGTGAGTTAGACAGGCGAGATAATTAAGAGACCAGGAAGAAACGATTGGTCGAGAGAATTAAAGTGGGATATTTCTAGAGATAGTTAGGAATAATAGTTGTAGGATTAAGTGGAGAAAGATAAGCCAAGAATTAAGTGCATCCGAATACGCGAGTAATGTTTAAGGAATAAAATTAAATAGTGTGGTCTTTAAACCTGTGGTATAGACGAGAATCGCAGAATCGTGAGAGTGGAAGAGAGAGATTGTGGAAGCAGAACAGGACTGAAAGAGAAAGGAGTGTAAACAGAGTTTATACACTCTGTCCAAAGAGCATCTGATGCGTATGGTTGTGTGTGTGGGGCTCACGAGTCAAGACTAATGCACAGGCCTGTAACCGAAGCACCAGACGTGAATACCAAGAATTTATGTTCCGATAAGAGGAAATAATAATAAATATAATCGAGGGAATTCCCAAATTTTGATACAGAGTAGAAGATAGGATTAGGAAAAGTAAAGAATAAGAAATAGGTAGAACTAAGATGCATAGGATTAACAGATATGAATAAAGTGTGTACGAGCGAAATCCGAGTGTAAGAGAAAGAATTGTAAGTGGAGTTGATACACTCTACAAAAGGAGCGAATGCGTAGCAAGATAGCGAGTGAAGCGAGATACTGTCGCATTATAAGAGTAAAAGAGAAAGAATTGTAAATAGAGCTGATACGTTCTATCGAAGGAGTGAGTGCGAGGCAAAATAGCCAGCGGTACGATATATATGTGCCTCGAATATACAGTGATACCGTTGTACCGGACCATAACAGACTTCCGAGGAATACTGAGAATTCGTGCACCCGAAATAATATAATAAATTGCGGAAATAATCGCTAGAATTACGACGTTAAAATAATCACTATGCAAAATTCGAGTGACCGAAATTAAAAAGTGTTTATGTTTATGAGACTATTTTCTTGGAATAAAGCCCTACTGTCAACCACTACGAAGTCTAAACTAATTAGTCCTGTGATCGAGCCCGAAATTCCCACGATAAATAAAAATTTATGTTAGCGATAAAAAAATATCGTTACAATACAGAACAAAAACGGGTCACCAAGGCAAACGTTTGTCACAGTAAGTGCGTCACCATGCCCAATCTGCTGTGAAATTAATCATCCGATGCTGTTGACATTTCGAACGGCCTATTTGAGTTTCTGAAGGGTCAGTAACATATGATTATTTTTATTTTTTGCACGTGTTCTATCGAAATTCGATCACACGTCAAAGAGTTTATGGTCATATATATTACAGTTCTATACAATTTGAAGCATATCTGTAGACTACGAAACAACCTATTTTATCGACATAAGTCGGTAAAAAATCTACTTCAGCATCCTCGAAGTCGCGCGCTGTAGCACACGTCAGACCCTAGTAATATATAAAGAATTATTTAAAGGTCACTCATTATTATCATTATCTCTCGTCCATAATTTGCGAACGTAAAAAATTACCCAACACAGCTGAAACATTAGTTGAGGTTGGATGATTAGGCCAAAACGCATGACTCACTGATATAACGGTTGCGGTATCCACGAGAACATTGATTATTCTGCAAGGTCGCGCGCTCTTTGTCAGATATCCCTTCTTGTATTTGTCGCCAATCCACCAGGGCCACCAATGCCACCTATCCATTTGTCGCCAAGCAGTCGCTGATACGGTTGGACCGACATCTGGGATCGGCCCATGAGGACAATAAGGTATCAGTTCACCGGTCAACGCATGCACGTGATGTCTCATGTCATCTCTTCGATGATTGAACCAGTGACTTATGTCTTTGCCGGCATGCGCTATTATCGGTTTTATTTCTCTGCTTTCCCTCCAGGCGCTGCACAGCTCGGTGAGGTCGTAAACACCGTCGAGATACGATACCCAGCAATCGTCGGGCTTTTTGTGCAAGGCCACTTCGGCGGGAAGGTAGTATGGAAGGTTTTTGTAGGAAAAGCTCTCTCTAATATTGTCATTTCCGGTTGACATATTTACACAATAGAAAAAACGCGTCGATACGAAAGATTTCGACGAACCGTCGTTTGAATCTCGCGCTTGTATCAGTAAGCCCAACGAATTATGTAGTTAATCATTTTTATGATAACAAGATAAAACGGTTTCTCACTTTACAATATTTTGTGTACACAGTAATCGTCGATCAAACGTGCTACCACTTGACAGCTTATAACGTCACATGACTCCATCGCGCAAACCGCGCAATCCAACAGAGCAGCAGGGTGACTTCCTATTTGAAGTTGCATGTTTCAACAAAGCGGCAGTGTGATTATATTTACTAATTTTTTGTTTTTAGGTTCGTATAATGGCCGACAATACAGCAGAAAAGGTAAAATAACATGGATTCGTAGTATCTCCTGTATGATCCATTCTCTCGGCAGTTTCTACGAACGTAATGGCGTTACTGGCAAATTATTAATATGTGCGGTTAGGTTAGTGCATTTTATCGACCGGCAGTACTTCAGCCTTGCTACAATATTGTTTGTATTTTACGATGGTCCCTTCTAATGTGGTAATCATACGCATATATACAATAAATCCAGAGTATATCATTGCGATTTGTATCGTTTAGAGTCTACACTGAGCTGTGCCAAAAAGACGCAGAGGTCACGCTGAAATATCGACTTTGTCGAAAGTCCATAACCTTACATCTTTTCCGACAACGCATTTTCCCGTCACCGTCATGTAATTCTTATATAGAAGTGGCAGGCATCACGCTACTTGAGGAGTAACTCTATGCCATTTGTTAGAGTTAACGTTTCGATATGACTACTCATTTTGAGAGTTAGAATGTTTCTATTCTGTTTGCTTCAGAACATCCATTGTCTAATATACTCAATCACAGTTAATTTATTATAACTTCCTCCATGTACAGATGAGACAAATATAGTTTGGTGAACTTGCGATGACATAAGGTGTTATTGTAAGTAACTAGCAAATGACGGTTAAACAAAATGAACATAGTAGAAACAGCAATATTATACAACAAAACTGCCAAGATAAATAAAAAATCCTTAACCTTTTAAAATTGAATTTGGTCTGTCTGGCTCCAAAATAAAATCCATCATTTTGCCATTTCAATTACATGATTTACTTTTTCTACTAAATCAAATGTTATCTGCTTTCCTTCGTTCCTTGCTGAGTAATGAATTGCAATATTCTACAAATGCTGGTACAGACCCTGGGTCAGTCCCAATGGAAAATAATCAACAGGTTTGCAGATTGCTGTCTCAGCTATCACATATTGTCAGTGGTCCAACTATTATAGAACAAGCACACCTTTGTAATTATGTATCATACATTCAATCAATAATATGAAATTATATTGCAGGTTCAGGAATATAAGGATTCCCTTAAGACTAAGGTATCTATAGAAATAGATTATTTCCTTTTGAGTTTATTAATTTCCATTTGGAATAGTTTAGCTTGAATTTTAGTAACTACTTGAAAAACATTGAATAAAACTAGTGATCAATGGTATGGAAAAGCTCTTACTCAGGTGTTATCCACATTAATATTAATTATGAACGAATGAAAAATTTGAAACAGGATAATATTGTGAATTAAGACTTATATTTTTTGTTTGTAAAAATGTAATTGACATTCTTATGTACACCATATTGTGATTTTATTTTAGGCAGAGCAGCTACTCTTGAAAGGATTTCCAGAGAAAATTGTTAAGCTCAATGAGCTGTTGCAAATGCCAAATTTCTACAAGAGAGATCTAACGGAAGTACATCAAGAGCTAAACGTGCCCATTCCAGATCCCATAGTGCTCAACCATTCTGAAGATGGACCTCAGTGTAAAAAAATAAAGTTAGAGAATAGCGAGGATGGTGGACCAGCTACCGGAACTAAGGTCATGATATTGCCTAATGGGCCTATACCCTGCAACAAACCACTTTGTGATATAATTCGCATAGTCAAACCATACATACTGCAACTTCTAGAAGACTCAAATCTCGTAAGTTTCCTCCACAGTTGGAAATGAAAATAATACTGACTAAACGTAATACAGTATTGTTAAAAAATTATAATAATCAGTACTAGATATGATGCTGTATAAAATATTTTTTTGTAGATTTACCACTATCAATTTTAGTAGGCTACAGAAATTTGTGATAAACGTATTATTGCATCCCATGAATGTTTTTATGTTGAAATGCGCTTTGCAAAATCAATAAAAATGAACATCTGGTTTGTGTTTTTATTTGACAAATATTTCTAACTGTACACCTCGTATTCGTAATTTACTATTCTCTTCATTAATTTTGACGAAATCATATGCGTTGTAGTTGAAGATGTGGGTTTCATTTATGATTCCTAAAATCGAGGATGGCAACAATTTTGGAGTATCTATTCAGGAAGACACGCTCGCCGAAATACAAGCTGTGGAGAGCGAAGCCGCCGCATTTTTTGACCAAATTTCAAGGTATACAACATTATATTCATAAAACATGAACAAATCTTATTTCAAGAAAGAAACAATTGAATATAAAAACAACGAATTTTCTAGGTACTTCATCTCCAGAGGGAAAGTGGTGAGCAAAGTGGCGAAATATCCACACATTCTCGATTACAGACGAGCCGTACAGGAGCTTGACGAAAAAGAGTTCGCAAGTTTGTGGCTGGTGATGAGTGAAGTACGAAATCGTTATTGCTCGCTGCACGATCTGGTTATCAAGAACTTGGAGAAGATTAAGAAACCGCGTTCTTCCAATGCGCAGTCTCTGTACTGAAGAGCTTGTATTTTATCCATTCCGCGGTACATAACGAGCCAATATTACACGGAGATGTGAATTCACCTTGGATAAGAGAACAGCATTAAACTCGAAACGGAATAAAGCTTCGTTCACCAATACAACGTAATTTTCGTTTAAGTAGATATTGAAACCGATTAACGGAAACGTGGAATTTTCGATTAATGTCTTATTATAAATCATATCGCTCACCTTTTTAATTATTAATTTATTCAGTACGCTATTCGATTAGAGAACATGTCATTTTCACGTAAATCAAACGCAATCTTTGCAATGGTACTCAGTATCTGTTCATCTGGTATTACCGGACGAAAGTACATAAAAAATCACGTATTTTCCTTTGTACTTCGGCGAGTGTTTATATATACCATAAATGTGTCATAAAAATCTGTGTATCAATTCTTCTGTTTAGCCGAATAAACTTGATACCCATTTTCTACGCACAGTACTTCCTTCTCGAATGAATAAGAAGAAATGGAACAACTTCGTCTAATGTATAATGGGCTTGTCAATAAATATACATTCGAAATTAGAATACTTGTATCACTTTGGTAACATTAGAACACTGACTTGTCATTTTATTCTTAGTTTTTTTTATGTTTATGTTTATGGTACAGTAACGGCTGTAATAAAAAATACATGAGTTTTATAACACATGAAACTCCCTTGAGTACGCTAATTCAGTCGCTTTTTTTCTTTCGCGTTTTTCATTACTCTCTAAAGTTTACAGAACTTTTAACATTAGTATTGATTCTATATAAAAAAAAATCACTGCAGTGGAACCAATCAATCTTCTACAACAACAAAAAAATAGAATCGTGTGAAAACAACATTTCACAGTGCATTTAAAACGGCATATTAAAAAAATCTATTTTTTAATGGAAAAAGTTTTTCTAATACCAGGAAGTAGATTCAAGGCAGTAATATCCTGTAATATCAGAGGGTATAACCGTTTCTTCTTATTAATTTTTCTATAATTCCTAGCCAATTGTGACTTTGAAATTCTATGCGGACAGTGTTTTTCTTTTATATACTCTGTTTTGCAAATTGGTATCTTTCAACTTATATACACATTTTATTCACAATCCGTTTGTAATATTGTAATATCTATACACTTGCTTTTACTATGTACACAAGATGAAATGGATGACAAGCGACTTTAATGAATACAAAAATAAAATAAAAAATAACAAGCAATGACCAATTAAAATGTGTCATTGCGTACTGGATGCTAGTAAAGACTTATACTTCATCATCCGTATAGTGGGGTATACAGTAGAATAAAACTGATCAGCACCTGTGTGGGATTGAAAAATTGAGATTCTCTGGAACGATAACTTTTGTTCTGGACAAATGTAAAATCATGCAATTCTTTTTAATTATGTTGTATGGATAAAGTCTCATTCGGTATATCAGTAAGTATGTAATCATTTGAGTATATAGTATTTGAATACCAGAAATATTGATTGGTCTTGGGCAATTAAACGACTGATTACGTTTCTATCATGCTATAGAAACATGTAACTTTATATTCAATTCGACTAGGAAACTTCTAATCATACTGCTCAGTGTATAAGGAATACAGATGTTGCATTTGCTAGTGGAAAAAATCTGATCTTACTTATTCTGTTCAATTCAGAATTGTATTAACGACAAACTACTCATAATACTAACGTTGTTACTGCAGTTATGTACCCAATTTATATTTCTCTAGAGATTGTTGAGTTGTATCTCAAAAAATCTGATCTTACCCATTGTGGTCAATTTAGAATTTTATTAGTGACAAACTACTCACAATACTAATGTTGTTACTGCAGTTATGAACTGTATCGTAAATTTGCTCCTCAGCGCACCACGTTACCTATAGCTGGCCCAAGCTACTTTTCCTTCCTTTCATTTACTCTTTTGAGATGGGCGCCAGGCGCTTACGCGCCGGAAGGAAAAATAACAAGAGATTCGGCCAGACTCAACCCAGGCTAGCTACAGCTGTTCGAGGCAGAGTGGGTGGTTCGGAGTGTCAAGGTAGTCGTTAGTTCATAAAATTCATACATAAAATTAGTCAATAAAATCCGTCAATAAAAATAAAATCAACCTAAACCAATAAAATCAATAAAATAAAAAGTAACAAAACCAACAAATAGGATGAATCGAATAAGATCAATAACCAATAAATAACGTCAGGAAATAAAACAGATAAATAATAATAAACAAAATCGATAAATAAAATAAGTCAAATAGCAAATGAAGTCAATGGATAACTTCAAATAAACAATAAAATAAAATCAATAAACGAACATTAATAACTCGAAGTCAGGAGGAAAAATAAATAAATAACACCAACAACATAGCAGATACGGGATTTACAAGTGCCATTTGGCGGATTGTTTAATTAATCAGAATGATTATAAATTTGTCAAGATCTTACAATAATCAAAAAGAAGGTAAAAGAAAGTATCCCGTAAAATCACTCTTCGTCTCTTAAAAATTCTCAAGCTTAATTATTCCGGCAGTATTTATGTTATCCCGGCGCTCGCTCCTTCTCGCACACAATTTCAGATTACGCTTCGACATTAGTCTGCGCCAAACGAGAATGAAAAACAATGTTTCTCGGGATCACTTAGCCCGCGATACGGCCCATGCCGAGTCCATCCCACACATACAACTCGACGACAACGGGACGTCGGAAGGTCACGTACGCGAAGCTATTAACGGACCGATACTTCAATATTGAAAGTCCTCCGTTGTACAAAAGACACAACCAGGAATCTCTGCCCGACAGTAAAATATAACTAAACGATTAAATAACGTATAATAATTAAATAAAAGGAAGAAAAAGATAATCATGTAATAACTAACTTCAAAATAAACATGTCAATCAATAAATAATTTCCAGATAATGGCTCTGTCGTATACCCTAGTCAAATAAAATATAATAAAACGCAGTGGACAATCTAACGACGCGAGATACGCCTCGGACCGTTCACATCCCTCGAATTTACGTACAAAATACGGGACGACGGCCGACTACGCTCTCCACGATTTTGCGATAATGATAAAGCATAGTCCAAGAATGAATAAATAAATAAATAAATAAATAGATAAACAAGACATATAAACGCTAATTAATTTGAATGATACGCGACGCGGTCTATAACGTAACAGTCCCTTTCACACGAAACACACAAAATACGGGACGACGTACTAACGCGCGCGCGACATTATAAATTACATATAAAGAAACATAAAACACGGCGTGACTTATTCCCGGCTTTACCTATAAAGCGATCTCGTTGTTACACTCTACAAACGCAACCTGGGGGGTGATTGTGTATCTCAAAATCTAGTGAAAATGACATAAGTGAGCATTCGCATGATTGTGTAAATTTCACTATAGTGAAAGTACGAAATATTTCGCGTGAGATCGTTCGACAAGAAATTTTATGTCGAATACTGTCATTTAGCACAACTTACGTCGATGTCTAACATCTAAAGCCAGTATTTTTCAAGTTACGTTGCTGAAAACGTTAGGGGAATTTGTGTATTTGTTCAACGTATTTAGATCACAGTAAAAAAATTTAAATGGAATATCTTATTTTATAAATACATTACGATGAAGAAAATGAAGTTAGAAAAAGACAACAAAATTTGAATATTGTAAGGAGAAGATTAGGAGACACTCAAGATCCACTAGACCTCGAGGAAACTGCATTAAAAAAATTATATAGGTATGTATTTGTTATTAACATATTTTATAATACACATTTATTACACATATTTATGACATATTTTATTTATTGTAATTTACTTATAATATATGAAAATTACTCTCTCTTACTCTATTTCTGGTTATCTTCTATTTCTTTATGTAATTGTATTATGTAATATAAATGCACCCAGTCAGCACGAGCTCTAAAAAAATAATACGACGTATTGTAATAGTTTTTTTTTATTCTATCAGAAAATAGACATTTTATGTGGATAATATGGATCTACCTCTATACACACCCTCGGTAAGGTAGGATCCGTTTTATTTTTATTTACAACATGAGAATCTCCAATTCTTTATCACAGGCCGTTAGTAACGCAGGTTGGATAGGATCAGACTACCTTCAGTAGTATAGTCGCATTTACATGACGTGACCGATATTTCCTAACAACTGCGGTAGGGTATCAGACATCGCGACACAGCATTAAATATTATACACAAATATTCACGAATAAACCTCCGCCGGCATACTATGGCACACAATATTACACACGCAAGACAATGCGATGGCATTCAGTATAAGAAATATAAATATCACATTATTCCCCGCTATGGAATAGATTCGGAAACAATATTTCAACACATAAGCAAAAACTGTCGTTAACAGGGTCAAACCGAACCCATATTCCCTCATAGGACAAATCTATTTTGATCTTGAATATTCAAAGTAATACACATTTTACTATAGCACAACTTTCTAGGCCAGTACGTAAATTCCGAGTTTATAAGAACTGACCCAAGGTATAAAAACACTGTTTATGTCTCGCCTTGTGAGAGACGGCACTTGCGACCTTCACTTGTTATTGTTCCTGGCGTGGCTCGATTCCGAGTATATTGGTTCCGATAAATATGCACAGGACTCGTTACCTTACTTAACGTTGACTTCGAGAATGTTCGCTATGATGACAGACTTTATCTATCGCATCCGGAAGAACTCCTTATGTAGTGACTTCCAGGAACGACGATCATGACTATGACGTTTCAGGAAGCTCCAAGATGTTAATTCGAGTCCACATTGGTCGCATAGCCCATCGTATCCGTCCTCGTAATTTCGCGATTACAGATCTGGCGTCGCAATCGCCGTATAATGCACCGTAGACACGTGCAATGCTTCCAGCGCCAAGGAGAGTAGCGCAAAAGGCCAAGCGAAGTAGAAAAATGCATACGCTGTGCGCAGTCAAAATCTATGACTATTCTAGTAATCGAGACAATGGTATCAGTAAACAGACCCTAACAATATAAAAGAGCGCCGAAATATACCTTTATAATTATCAAGGAACACTTTTCACACAAGGCAATCTGATATAATTATATAAATACTTATTAGGCTTGATCGCACTTGTGGTCGTCGAATGACTGGGGCGAGCCCATGGTGAACCTCGTCGTTCACGCGGCGTACTTCGGAGATTTAGTTCGATCACGAGGATAGCCGAAGGGGCGCCAGCATCGTTCGACGAGACAGAGTGGATATACGCGCGATATTTAAACATGGATTAAATTCCTTACAGTATAAAATAACTTTAAGATGCCTTTTATATAGTCATCTTTATGAAACATCTTTCAGACCTGTCATAAAGTTAACTAAAAGTTATCGTAAAGTTATCTTATGCGTCATTTTTAGAGTTCGCGCTGACTGGGCATAAAACGACATCATATATGTATTTGTTTTTTCTTATTTTAGATTATCGAAAGAAGCCACCATGCAATTGATAGCAAAACTAATACCTAATATGCCACCTAAATCCAGAAATACATTGATACCTCAACATATCCAAGTAATTCTTTTTTTACATTCACTTATGTTTTATTCAATTTTAGAAACATTTCTCAATATATAATTGTTTGTATAATTGTTATCAATGTTTATAAATATTTGCAACTTTACATTTTCGATCTCTGTTTCTATTCCTGCAACAGTAAATGCACTAAGTAGAATAATGGGACATTGGATTAAATTTCCCACAGAAGAGGAACAAAAGCAACGGATAAAACAAGAGTTCGTATATATATATAGTATATGTTGGAGAATCAGCTGGCGCACGGCGATCGATATTCGTCGTGCGCCTACCTGTTGCGGTGCTCTAGCACACGTCGTTCGGTTGAGCCGAAGATAGCCGAGGCAGGGCTTCGCGAGGCCGAGGATGTGCCTCGTTGGCATGCCGCGTCGAGCGAGAGGATGTCTCTCTCGCTTGACATCGGTTTCGCTCACCGGCTATCTCGCTCAACTGACTTCAGCGCTCAACGATGCTTTCATACCCGCAGCCATATTGGAAATTTGTCACTTTTTCGCTACGCATCCGCTGGACAGCACACGCATCCTAAGGACTCTCGGACTATTTTTCACGGACACATACATTGGACTCGCTCAACTTCTCGCTCACCAGGACTCATTGCTCAAGGTAAGCGTGCACTGGTATAATTTTGCGCAAATTCACTATCAGTGAGGAGGAAATACGGTACATCAGCACTTTGTCTCACTTGTGGCGTGCGCTGCAGCACATGCTGCACCACGTTCTCATCATTTTATTTTGCTGGCTTAATTAATATAATTAAGCATGTGCTTTATATTCACTGTAGTTTCCCCCAGTAAATCTGCTGGGAAAATACAGTGAATATTTTCTGCTCAACTGTACAACCTCAGTCCATGTTTGTAATGTGTTACGCAGTGCTGACTGTATCAATGTCTCATACTTTATTCTCAGCACTTAAGCAATGTTAATTGCAAGTGCTCTCATCGATTCATTGTAACCTCTCTTCAACGAACTGCTGAGAGCTTGCAGTGAATCGCTTACAAACTTTTACGCACTCATTATTCTCCAGCGTGTCGTGCTACGCAGTACTGACTGCAGTACGCACACTGCTCTCCAAGCTCAAGCTCTGTCGCACTCAGCACACAATTAGTATAATCGTGTGTTGTTTAATTCTAATATTCAAAATTCAATTTCTTTATTTATTTTTATAATTTGTGTTTTTTTTCTAAATTTATATTGTGAATGATTTTCTAAATTAAATTTTGGTGTTAATTTTTACTTGTAGTGACCACGCATTTTGTATTTAAATTGTATTTCTACAATATTTTTGGAAGGTAGAATAAACCACTTCCTCAATATAACATCTCTGTGTCTGGTTTACTTTCCCTCTTGTGTCGAGTGAGGCTTCATTCTTTTTCAATATCTTCACAGATCTGTCAAGTTACACCGGACGGATTCTCAAACATTTTGGTCCTTCGAGCCGGATACTCGACTCGAGCAAAGAGAGAACCAGGGTTCTCTACCTTCCGCTCTCACCGCATCACATCTTCGGCTCATCTTGGGATAGGACTCTGCGTAGCCCGTCACAGGATCCTCATCAGCTCATCGCCTCGTCAAGCGGACCAACAAGTGGGGTAAAGTACTTCTCTGCGGAGAACCTTCGTTACTGTCTTACTTTCTCTACTTGTTTCGTGTGCAACAGGACTAACAATGTCTGAGGGCACTCCGACAGACTCTGGGGCGCCTGGAGTTCTTGACGAGAAAAAGACATTGGTGGTTCCTGGGGCCGGCGTCATTCCGAGGAAGACCCGATCATCATCTCGATTGACAACCGAGCTGGTGCTGAAGGTCCAGTCGCAGCGACACCGGATTGCTCATCTGCACACGATAGTGGCTCTGCTGAACGAGGGCGGAGACTCCCTCTCTATGGCTTCGCTCGACTCTATGGTCCAGCAGGTCGCGGAGATCCACAGGGACTTCCGTAAGGAACACGAGCTGATGGAAACTTCGTGGCCTCCGACCTGCGTCGATCATGAGTATTTTGCAGACGATCTGCAGAGCATTGAGGTGTAACTAGCACTCAATTGCAGGATCGCAGCTCGGGAAGCCATGGAGAGGTTGGCTCAAGGGCGTCTTCCTGCACCACCAGCGGCGTCGCCGCCGCCTCGCACAAACGTGCCGGAGATAACGAAGTTTGGTGGGGATTATTCCGGATGGCCTGCGTTTCGTGACGTGTTCACATCGCTGGTCATCCGGAATACCCGGATCACAGACGTCGACCGGTTGTTGTATATGCGTGGCTGCGTGTCAGGCTCGGCGGCGCAGCTCATATCAGGATTCGCAGTCACATGCGAGTCGTTTAACATGGCGTGGGAGACATTGGTCTCCCGCTACGAAAATAAGCGTCTGCTGGTGCAGGAGCGCCTGGACAGGCTCTTTGCTCTTCGGTCAGGCTCATCCGATGCGAAGTCGCTCGCACCGGTCCTGGCTTCGTTCTTCGAGGCCTACAGAGTTCTTGCTTCGCTGGCAACGAAGGAAGAGCTCTGGGATTGCGTGATGGTGAGGTTGCTGTGTCAACAGCTCGACCAAACTACGCGCGAGGCCTGGGAGACGAAGCTAGGACGCTCACCTGGTTTCCCGGCTTTTGCTGAGCTCGAGGAGTTTGCCGAGACCAAGGTCAGAGCCTTGGAGATGGCGAAGGCCACTCCCAAATCTGGGACAAGCTCAGGTCGAACGTCTTCGGCGAACCCTCCTCCGGCAAAGGGCGGGACGCACGCAGGTAGTGCAGCACGTGGCGCTCCGCCATCGACCTTCAACGCGAATGACTATCCCTGTGATTGCAGTTGGGCTTGGGGGCACTTCATCGTGATGTGTCCTGAGTTCCGGCGGCTCACTGTGGCTGATCGTCGCAAGATGGCGGAGAAAGAGCGGCTGTGCTACAATTGCCTTGGTCGGCACAACGCGTCAGCCTGCAGATCAACCCGGAAGTGCAAGGATTGTTCAGGGCGGCATCACACCATGTTGCATCCGGCAGCGCCCCCTGTAACAACTCCAGACGCACAACCGGCACAGTCTCAGGCATCAACACAATAGGATGTCGCCGCGATCGTCCTCTCATCGGCATAGCTCACATGGAACTGCTCAACATTATTGGCAACTGCATTAGCACACATACACACATCGGTATCAGCTCATCAAGCAAGACTTCTCATCGATCCTGGGTCGGAATTGACTTTCATTACGGAAGAACTCTTTCGTAGGCTCAACGCAACACGCAAGCACTCATCAATTCCAATCGCAGGGGTCGGTGGAAGGCGTTCAACGCAGCCACATGGCTCGGTACAGCTCACACTGTGTTCCACATACACCAAGGAGAAAGTCACGGTACTGGCTCACATTCTCAACACGGTTACTACTCACTTGCCATCTTTTGAGTCGTCAGTTCGTACATGGCCTCACATAGTGAAGCTGAAGCTTGCTGACCCTGACTTTCTCACACCACGACCAATCGATATTATAGTTAGAGCAGATATTTATGGACAGGTTATTAAACCAAATATTCTCAAGGGTACATCATCTGCAGCTATTGCACAACTATCGATATTTGGGTGGCTCATCATTGGACCAACTAACTCAGGCCAATCCGACGCACTCACTGTTCATCATGCTGCGGTGCAACACGATGATCAGGAATTACAAAACGTGCTAACGAAATTTTGGATTCAGGAAGAGCCACCAAAGGACACAGTCAGTCAACTCACACCAGAGGAGCAGGCATGCGAGGATCATTTTCGCGACACGCATCAGCGTGTTTCAACAGGCCGGTACATCGTTCGGCTTCCTCTCATATCATCACCTGCGAATCTGGGAAGCTCACACTCACGAGCATTTCAGTGTCTGCAACACACTCTACGGACAATCTCAAAAAATGCTGAATATGGTCAGCTCTATACACAGTTCATGGACGAATACGAGCAACTCGGTCATATGGTGAAGGCGTCAAAATCATCTCAAAGTGAAAAACATTATTACTTGCCTCACCACGGTGTTCTCAGACCAGACAGCGCTACCACAAAATTACGTATGGTATTTAATGGGTCTAGCTCAACATCTTCAGGAAAATCTCTCAATGACATTATGCACACTGGACCGAATTTATTGCTCAACATTTCGGACGTGCTCATTTGGAGCCGTCAACATAGACACATCTTTGCCACTGACATAACAAAAATGTATCGTCAGATCCGTGTTCATCCTGAGGATTGGCACAAGCAATCCAGCTGATTGTGCCTCGCGGGGTATCTCAACATCTCAATTGGCTTCTCATCAGTTGTGGTGGTCGGGTCCACCGTGGATGGTGAAACCTAATCAATTTTGGCCAAAATCCACAACTGATTCAGAGGATTTAAGCATCATGGAAGCCCGACCGGGGGTAGCTCTCCTCGCGGCAACACAGACGCCAGAGTTTCAAACGGAACTCATTCATCGCTGTTCTTCGCTCTCAAAATTATGTCGTCTCACCTCATATTGTGTCAGGGTAGTGGCAAAAATGAGGAAGAGGTTAGAATCGGCAGGAGACGCTCCACTCACTGTGAGAGAAATGGCTGCAGCAAACACATTTTGGACGAAAGCCACACAAGCCGTGTTTTTCAAGCACGAGATACAAGTGCTGCAGTCAGGCTCGCATCTTTTATCTGCTCACCCCTTCAGTCGACTAACAGCCTTTATCGACGAGGAGGGCGTACTTAGAGTAGGAGGTCGCCTTGCTCAATCAGCACTCACTTATGAAGAAAGGCATCCTACCATTCTACCTCGTCATTCTCGATTCACGACTCTCATTATCAATCAAGCTCACGTGCGAACTTTTCACGGAGGCACGCAGCTCACACTAGCTCAAGTTCGGCTAATGCATTGGATCGTAGGCGGTAGAGCTCCTGTGAAATCTCATATATTACATTGCGTGGTGTGTGCTCGACAGAGAGGAGTTCGTGCACAACAATTGATGGGTCAGCTTCCTCTGTCACGAGTCACACCATCGCGCGCATTTACTCACACAAGAGTAGACTACGCCGGTCCTCTCACGCTCAAAACTTGGAAGGGGCGAGGCAGTAAAACACACAAAGGCTGGATCTGCGTTTTTGTGTGTCTCGCCACTTCGGCTCTGCATCTTGAGGTCGTCAGTGACTACTCAGCTGACGGCTTCCTCTCAACGTTCAGGCGATTCTCATCGAGGCGCGGCACTCTTCACCCCATCTATTCTGACTGTGGCACCAACTTCGTTGGTGCACACAAATTCATACTTCAGATGTTTAGGGAGGCCTCGCAAGAGCATCATCTCATCGCTTCCTCTCTCGCAAATTAACAGATTGCGTGGAAGTTTAATCCACCTGCGGCGCCACATATGGGTGGTAAATGGGAAGCAGCTGTGAAGTCTGTGAAATTTCATCTGCGTCGGACGGTGGGTGATATTGCACTCACTTTCGAAGAGCTCTCAACGCTGCTGGCTCAAATCGAGGCTATACTCAACTCAAGGCCTCTGGAACCGCTCAGCGATGATCCAGATGATTCATCAGCACTCACGCCTGGACATTTTCTCATTGGTGAAGCACTCACAATGGTCCTAGAGTCGAATCTCGAAGATTTGGTTATCTCACGGCTCTCAAGGTGACAATTGTTGCAGCAAAAGATACAACAATTTTGGCGACAATGGTCTGCACACTATTTACAACAGCAGCAGTCGATTTCAAAGTGGCATCACCCTAATAACATCATCAAAATTGGCTCGTTAGTCCTGCTCACGGATGAGCGCTTTCCACCGTGCAAATGGCCACTTGCACGAGTCACGGCGTTGCATCCGGGCAAAGACGAGCTCACCAGGGTGGTGACCCTCAAGACTGCTACCACCACGCTCACCAGGCCGATCTCAAAACTCGCTGTTCTGCCAATCTCATCCAACACCCAGCAATGAATAAGTAATCATCAACCCCGTTGCTGATGGCGGGCGGAATGTTGGAGAATCAGCTGGCGCACGGCGATCAATATTCGTCGTGCGCCTACCTGTGCGGTGCTCTAGCACACGTCGTTCGGTTGAGCCGAAGATAGCCGAGGCAGGGCTTCGCGAGGCCGAGGATGTGCCTCGTTGGCATGCCGCGTAGAGCGCGAGGATGTCTCTCTCGCTTGACTTCGGTTTCGCTCACCGGCTATCTCGCTCAACTGACTCCAGCGCCCAACGAAACTTTCATACTCGCAGCCATCTTGAGAATTTGGCACTTTTGCGACACACATCCCTTCGGACAGCACGCGCATCTTTGGACTTCTCGGACCTTTTCACCAACCTTCTACATCGGCATCACTCAACAACACTCACCAGGACTCATTGCTCAAGGTAAGAGTGCTCTGGCACAATTATGCGTAATTCAATACCAGTGCGGAGAAAATATGGTACATCAGCACTTGGCCTCACTCGTGGCGTGCGCTGCAGCACATGCTGCACCACGTTTTGCATCAATTCTTTTGCCAGATAATTAATACAATTATGCTGGTGTTTATATTCACTGTGCTTTCCTCCCGGAAATCTGCTGGGAAAGCACAGTGACTATACCTTGCTCATTTCGTGCATCCTCATTCTATGTTGTATTGTGCTACGCAGTGCTGACTGCGTAGCTGGTTTCACACACAGGCTTAGCACTCAAGCAAGGTTATTGCAAATGCTCTCATTAATTCACTGCAACCACTTTGCAATACACTGCTGAGTGGTTGCAGTGAATTACACACAAACATTTTCGCACTCAATGGTATCAGCGTGTCGTGCTGCGTAGCTCTCGCTACGTTGCACGCACCGCTGTCTCAAGTTTAAATTCTGCACACAAATAATAATTGTGTGCAGCTCACATTATCATTCTGAATTGGATTCACAAATTTAATTCAATCTAAGCACTCATCTCTCTCATAGCGTGGCGTGGTCCGCAGCACAGGCTGCGACACACGCACCGCTCTCAGTGCTCCCAGCGCACAATTAATATAATTGTGTGCTGGCTCTCAGCTCATAAATCAAAAGTCAACTCACTTGTTTATATTCAATTCTAACTCTCACAATTTTGGTGCATTTTATTATATTATTTTTGTCATTTTATAAATTGAAACTTATTTTGACGTTTGTCCTTTTTGGTCTAAATTTATAACAAAATTGTATTTCAATAATTACCAGGAAGGTAGAAATAAACCACTTCCTCACCATAACATCTATGTGTCTGGTTTTATTTTCCTCTTGCTTTAAGTGAGTACTCATCCCATTTCAATAATTTCACAGATCAGTCAAACCGGAAGGAATTCTCAACAAAATTGTATTTCTACAATATTTTTGGAAGGTGGAATAAACCACTTCCTCAATATAACATCTCTGTGTCTGGTTTACTTTCCCTCTTGTATCGAGTGAGGCTTCATTCTTTTTCAATATCTTCACAGATCTGTCAAGTTACACCGGACGGATTCTTAAACAATATAAAAGTATCTAAAATAAACAAAAATTTGTACAGAGGATGTATTTTACGTAAATATCTTATAAATTAGTATTTGTGTCATTTTATATTTTTTTAAAACAGTGATGTTCCAGGAGTTATCGGAGCAATAGATGGGACTCATGTAGCCATCTTTCCTCTTGAACGTGCAAGAGAACATTTCTTTATTAATAGGAAATTATATCATTCCCTGAATGTTATGATCGTAAGTACAATGTGTAAAAAAATTAAAACAAAAGTATTTTACAATACTATCAACTATGATAATATTTTTTATCGTACATATTTTATTAATTGTAAAATATATTCTTCTAGGTCTCTTCATATCATGGTGAAATATTAGCAGTTAATGCAATGCATGGAGGAAGAACACACGACTCAAGAGTTTTACTTTCTTCACAATTATATCATTATCTACAAAGACAGCAAAAATTAGGCGAAAGCGGATCATGGCCTATAGGTATGATATGCTTTGATTATTCTATTTTTGTGTCTGTGTATTATTTCTTTCTTTATGAAAAAAAAAAACACAAAAATACATTCAATACCTGAGTGTTTTTTTCTTTTTTTGTAAGAGTTATTTAAACGTAATATTTGTTGAGATTAATATAACAAAATAAAAATGTTATGATGTATTACTTATATTATTGTGTACATCATGTATCTTAAACTTAATTGTAGGTAATGCTGCTTACCCACTCATGCCGTTTCTTTTAAAACCCTATATAAATCCACCTGTAGAATCACCAGAAGCTAGATTTACTAACCAAGTAATTCAAGCTCGATCAGCAGTAGAAAGATGTATAGGAGTCTTAAAAGGACGATGGCGATGTTTAAGGAAAGAAAGAGCGTTACATTATAGACCGGAGTTTGCTGGTAAGTGCATATTTTGAAAGAACAAATGTAATACACAATATCCAGAGCGTCTAACGCTGAAGTGATCATTCTAAAAAAAGCCAAAGTAATTTTGCAAACAATCACGTATACTAAACGAATAATGAACAAAAACAGTTGGATGAGAGAATCAGCGCGAGCGATGCGGTAAATGGCTTGAGTCATTTCTTTCAACTTAACGTTTTGTGTGCATTTTTAAGGCAGTTTGCGCTAAACACCTTATAAACAGATTAATATATGCCGTTTTTATTTTGTAGCTTGTACAGGGTGTCCGCCGGGAAGGATACTACTTTGTTTGTTTATAATTTTCGATTAAATGAAAGAGAATGGATCTTATATTGATAAATGTTTTATTTAATGTCGGCAATAATTTATGGAATACAATATCAGATAAATGTCCGCCTCTGTTAGCCTCACAAATGCGAGCCCTTTTGAGCACATTTTTCATTACATTCTCACACATTTCACGCGGTATTTCATTAATTTCATCACGAATATTTTGTTTGAGTTGCTCAAGCGTTTCTGGTTTGTTTGCATAAGCCTTGCTTTTTAGATATCCCCACAAAAAGAAGTCCGGAGCAGTCAAATCAGGCGACCGTGGAGGCCAATCAACATCACCATTTTTTGAAATAACTTGTTGTGGAAAGAGGTCTCGCAGTAATTCCATTGTAATCCTGGCTGTATGCGATGTGGCACCGTCTTGTTGATACCACATGTTAATCAAGCCCAAAGCATGCAGT
This sequence comes from Cylloceria caligata, assembly GCA_963942595.1. Classification (NCBI taxonomy): domain Eukaryota; kingdom Metazoa; phylum Arthropoda; class Insecta; order Hymenoptera; family Ichneumonidae; genus Cylloceria; species Cylloceria caligata. Next base: position 16,226,868 of record OZ012708.1, read on the forward strand.
TGTTGCGTTAAAAAGTTTTCAATCATATAACGATATCGCTCCCCATTCACAGTTACCGTTACGCCGTTTTGATTTTCAAAGAAGTAAGGTCCAATGATTCCTCCTGACCAAATTGCACATCAGACTGTCACTTTTAATGGATGTAAAGGTGACTGATGAATAATTTGAGGGTTTTCCATTGCCCAGAACCGACTATTCTGTTTATTCACATATCCATTTAAATGAAAATGTGCGTCGTCACTCATTATGATTTTTTCATGAAAATCGGGGTTGTCATGGGCGAGCTGTAACATCCTATTGGCATATGTACGGCGGTGTAAATGGTCTTGTGGAAGAAGCTCTTGTGTCAACTGAATCTTAAATGGAAACAAATGCAAATCCTCTGCAAAATTGTGGCCAAACTTGTTCTTTGAAGACCAAGCTCCTGAGCACGGCGTCGAATTGAGGTTGATGGATTGTTTTGAACACTTTCTTGAGCAGCAGTAATGTTTTCAGCCGATCTTGCAGTACGTTGTGGCCCATGCTTGGGCCTATCACTTACAGACCCTCTTTCTTCGAAATCATTCACTACACGATAAATAGTGCGTTTTGTTGGCACGTTGTTTCTCCCAAAAATTTCACGTAACTTTCTCATCGTCACAGTAATCGATGATTGATTTTGATAAAATGTTTTAACGATTAAAACACGTTGGTTTATCGAATATTTTTCCATAATAAATTTGCCACGTGTCTACTTCACGACTGTCAAATATGAACTGTCAAGACTAACGTTTACCAAAATAGCGGCAAAACAAAGTAGTATACCTTCCCGGCGGACATCCTGTATTATAAACGCATGTTGCGTTTTACATAACATTGCTGTCAAATGGAAATTACCGCTAGAAGAAATATATGTCGACAATACAGATGAGGAATTGCCAATACTATATAATGATGATAATAATATACGTAACGCCGAAGAAATACGAAGCAATATTGTTCGATGGTATTTTCAACACTAATATTTTATTTCTTATATACATGTACAGTTGTGTATGCATGTTTTTGTTAACAGAAATATCAAGTGTACTTACAATGCATATATACATTTTTAATGAAGATGTTAAAAATAAATTATTTCTATTATGCCCATGTATTATTCAAAATTAAAATATTTACGTATACATTGTAACTTATTAGAAACCTTAATACCTGGTTTTGTCATTTAGTATTAACTGTTTTTGTATATGTATGTGTATGTACTTATGTATGTTGTATATATAATCAATAAAGCAAAATTAAATGTTACATATGAAAACACACACGCACAAAACTACACCTAGCTCAGGTACATATATTGCACACATTGCAAAACACATTTGTTGTAGAAAAATATTACTCTCAGGAACAACTCACATATCTATGTGCTTTTATAAAAGTAAAATATCACTTAATATTATCCTTTGGTTAACATATGCAAACATATTAATATCGTAAAATTAATCATTTGGTATTTACTCTTTTTGTGTATGTATGTATGTATGTACAGTAATCCCCCGATTTACGAACAGAATACGTTCTGTGAAAGTTGTACGTATATCGAAATTCGTATAGCGAGCCCAATATTAGTATGGCATTCTATTGAAAATAAATAGATACGTTCCAGAGATTGAAAATATTCGTAAAACGAGATTCATATTAGTATAAGTTTGTATTAAAAATACATAGATGCGTACCCAAAATGTTCGTTATACGAAACCCTATTTTTAGAAACATTTAAAACAATGTGATTAGAAAATAAAAGAAAAATAATGTATTCATTTTTAAAATAAAATAAAAATTACATTCATTAAAAAAGAAAATTTAACATTACATATGTATTAAGAAAAAAATATTAAATGTTATATTTATTCTGATGTGTCGTATGAGCTCTCGTCTAAGCTAGTAGATGATAGTGTATCTGAACTGGCACCTGAAATAGATTCTACAGGTTCTTGAATATTAGGAGCTGCAACACTTTTTTTAGAAAAATAAGAAACTATTGAAGTTTGCTTTGCAGATTTTTTTTAATCATTATATAATTGCGTATAACAAAGAAGTGAATTTTCGATTTCTCTGGAAACCTTAAGATTTCTTTCTGGAGAAGGATCGTTTTCCGAAAATATATCCATACCTTCCCGGATAAGAGAAAACGCCTTTGCCATTTTTTGTGTTGTCAAATTACGAGAACTTTCACAGTGCGTAACACTTTCCGAATTTTCTGAATCTGCGCGTCCTTCAAGTATCGTTATTAATTCTTCATTTGAAACATCGTCCTGCTCCGATCCAAGAACTTTTACACCCTATTTTCTGTATCTCTATTATTTTAGGGGATTTCCCCTTCAAGGAATGATAGAACTTAATTTATTATTTTAGGGGAGTTCCCAAATTGAATTTTAAACATTGTTCGTAATAGTGAATTTTTCATTCGTATAACCAATTTTGTACTTTACGAATGATGTTCGTAAAACGAGCCTTCGTAAATCGGGGGATTACTGTACCACAATCGGTATAACGCAAAATTAAATGTTATATATATAAACATACACAAAATTTCAACTCAGGTACTGATGATGTTACTGTCAGGAATAATTCACATGTATCTATGTACTCTTATAAAAATAAAAAACAATTAATATCATCCTTTGGTTAACGTAAAGATATTACTATCGAAAAATAAAAATAAAATATTAATTGTAACGAATTACTTGTAACATAGTTACAGTTACATTTTTTTTTTCTGCGGTAATTGTAACGAGTTACTTTTATAAAGTAACTTTAAAAACTCTGTAAAAAATATATGTGCAATACATAAACACTTACCAAAAACATAACATTTATAATAAATAGAGTACTTACCATTTTTCGTTTGTTCTCGCTATTATATCTTAAACGACCTCGTCCAAAATCTGAATATTTGGACATAAATGCTAATAATATCTCCTTCTGTTTCTCGGTTACATTCATTATTTCGTATTTAACCTTCCTTTTTACCACATATATAAATTTATACTCTTGTCTGCTTCGCCGAGTTTAGTCCTTGGAAATAATATATACTAGACGAGAAATGCATACGCATAAAACTTTCGACAAAATGATTCATTTCGTGCGAATAGTGCTCTCGTGAGCATAGGGATGTCGCTTTTTCACCCTATCCATAGTGTTTGGACTTTGTGATCATGAAGAAGGTATACAGTCTGTCCCTCCTGTACCGTTCGATCGATTGTTTACCTTCGGCGTCCGGACATTATTGATTGACCCGTGGTACGGAAATCTCACTCGATCCTTTTATCATTTGTGTGTGTTTGGACTGTGGGGTCATGAGGTGGCAGCACCTCATGGACTAATGTGGCCACCAGCAGCAACCTTGGCGATCCACCAACTGTCATGCCACTACCTGTGAATTTACCAACTAGTTTACACCCTATTTTCAGGTGACCACTCTGGTTGCTTTTCTTCTTGTCGTTTCTTGAGTAGTAGACTTACTACATATAGTTTTTGAGGGCTCTTGGTCTGGTTCATGGAACCTAGCCTGTATATAACCTATATCATTTTCAACCACGTTTACTTCTGTATAAATATTAAATATCAGTTCGCTTGTAAATAAATAAATATATCGTTTAATCAAATCCACTAATCACTTGAACATTTATTAGTATAGCCAAAGAGCTATACTAATTGGTCAATTTGACCTCGGAATCGTTTATAATCATTAGTGAGATGGTCAGTAAATCCACGTAGTGAATTGACCATCCAATCATCTATCAGCTGGACACCTTTATGTCTTTCTGATCATACGCTCGCGCATACACCACGTGCTCGACCAATCATTAATCAACATGTGGCAGATAAGTGTTGCAGTGATTTCCGCCGATAACGTGATCACCACGGCGCTATCTCTCCATCCATCTTTGATCACTCTAGACTGGACATTCATACCAAGCACTCGTGCTCTCAATCCGCATCGCAAAGTGTAGTACTAATTCAGTAAATCAAATCACCCTAAATTCAGTGTAGCATTAATTGTATGCATTGAGTGTATTGGACGGTTCACATGTTTTTGCTCTCAAAAGAAACAGACAATTCCAAGAGACATTAAAATCATTAATTCGTGTGATCAAGCAATTAATTGCGTTCAATTAATTGCAGTGTGTAATTCACCACGTGGCGTCAGCCATTGTGAGTCCAAAGGTTCAGTATAGTGCTATATTCTACGTTGCTCATTCAAGTTATTGTTTTTTTTCAACTCATTGTTTATAATTTATAAATCTCATACACTGTCGGTTAACGTAGTTAACATAATTCATGATTGATTCAAACATATATTATAAGATACACTTGTAATATCTCAAATATTGCGTAACCATCACTACGTGGCAAAAATATTCATATACACCGTGATTATCATTCATTTGATGCCACAAATTAAATTCAGTTTAATTTATATTCTTCAATTCAATTGCGAGAATCATTTGCACTCAACTCATTATTCAGTGTCACATTCAACTCAGTCATTCAACATCACATTGTTAATTCAACTTCAATATTCGGTATATTGTAATTCATTCAACTCAATTCATTGCAAACTGTATTTCACATTTATTCTGTGTAATATCATTACAATTTAGCACACACGTCTTGTACAGGTTCGTCTCATACATGTTATAATATACTTGATATATGGTACATTGAAAATTCAATGTTCAAATTATTTATATTAAGACCATTTATATCCAATACCGGCAATAGTTTATTTGTTTTCAATAAGAACGAAACACATAGACAATCGCACGAATTTTTTCACGTGAAATGAAAGTGCGAGAAGTGAAAATTTTCGACAGAGTTACTGTTGAGAATTCCTTCCGGATGAACCTTGACCGATCTGTGAAATTATTGAAATGGGATGAGAACTCACTTAAAGCAAGAGGAAAATAAAACCAGACACATAGATGTTATGGTGAGGAAGTGGTTTATTTCTACCTTCCTGGTAATCATTGAAATACAATTTTGGTTATAAATTTAGAACAAAAAGGACAAATGTCAAAATAAGTTTCATCTGTAAAATGACAAAATAATATAAATAAATGCACCAAAATTTTTGAGAGTTAGAACTGAATATAAACAAGTGAGTTGACTTTTGATTTATGAGCTGAGAGCCAGCACACAATTATATTAATTGTGCGCTGGGAGCACTGAGAGCGGTGCGTGTGTCGCAGCCTGTGCTGCGGACCACGCCACGCTATGAGAGAGATGAGTGCTTAGATTGAATTAAACTTGTGAATCCAATTCAGAATGATAATGTGAGCAGCACACAATTATTATTTGTGTGCAGAATGTAAACTTGAAACAGCGGTGCGTGCATACCGCAGTGAGTGCTGCGCAGCACGACACGCTGGAAACCACTGAGTGCGAATGCCGTGTGAGTGATTCACTGCAGGCAGATGCATTGTACAGAGACTGCAGTGAACAAATGAGAGCACTTGCAATTGCACTTGCTTGAGTGCTCATCATGTCTGAGACAGCTACGCAGTCCGCACCCCGTAGCACGATACAACATTTACTGAGGATGCACGAAATGAGCAAGGTATAGTCACTGTGCTTTCCCAGCAGATTTCCGGGAGGAAAGCACAGTGAATATAAACACCAGCATAATTGTATTAATTATCCGGCAAAAGAATTGATGCAGAACGTGGTGCAGCATGTGCTGCAGCGCACGCCACGAGTGAGGCCAAGTGCTGATGTATCATATTTCCTCCGCACTGGTATTGAATTATGCATAATTGTGCCAGAGCACTCTTACCTTGAGCAATGAGTCCTGGTGAGTGTTGTTGAGTGATGCCGATGTAGAAGGTTGGTGAAAAGGTCCAAGAAGTCCAAAGATGCGCGTGCTGTCCGAAGGGATGTGTGTCGCAAAAGTGCCAAAATCTCAAGATGGCTGCGAGTATGAACTTTACGTTGAGCGCTGGAGTCAGTTGAGCGAGATAGCTGGTGAGCGAAACCGAAGTCAAGCGAGAGAGACATCCTCTCGCTCGACGCGGCGTGCCAACGAGGCACATCCTCGGCTTCGCGAAGCCCATGCTTCGGCTATCTTCGACTCAACCGAACACCGCGTAGTAAAGCAGCGCAACAGGTAGGCGCACGACGATTATCGATCGCCGTGCGCCAGCTGATTTTCCAACAGTTACACTATTGACCCCCTGGCCGGATACAAATGTATACTCTGCGTGCGGGGTACAGAAATTGCAGGTATGAACAGTCTCGAACGGACTTGTCTGTCCTCGAATAATCGAATAAAATCAAAGACCGGGAAAAGAAAGCGAGCTCACCGAGACGATGTTGCAGCGTGGTTCTCTGGCTTCCGGGCTGGTCCAACTCTGGCTACTCCCGTCCGGGGAATACAACAGTGAATTGAGGTTGATTTGAGACGTGCTGACTTTAAATTTTATTCCCAATGCGTTGTAATTACCTTCTTCCTCTCTCTATACGAAACGTGGCAGGAGTAACGCGAGACCAAGGTATCTTTGACGCAATGTCTTACTCGCTCAACGATATCCGGGGAAAAGCCCTCAGATCCAACAGACAATACCAACGGTGCGTAGTCCAGCAGATGACCCCCTGAGACATATAGATTCCCGTGGGTCGACGACGGCCAAGGATAGCATTTGGTACGGCGTGCGGGAAAATGACATATCCCGACTGAGAAAGATGTAAAATATCGGTCCAGGTAAAAAGCCGAACCCCGAAGCCTCCAGCTGTTAGATGTGTTGCTCTCTTCTTCCCCGGACTCTCCCTCTCCGTCCCTCAGTCGTATAAATCCCGATATATATATATATATAAAAGAACAAAACGAAAGTAATTAAACAAAGTACGCAAACTACCATCTACAGCTCTGCAAGATTGCTTTGGTAATCGTCGAGCGATGAGGACGCAGCCCTGGAATATTTCTGCCACGTTACAGAACCTAATTTATATTTCTCTGGAGGTTGTTGTTTAGTTGTACTGCGTTGTTTAATAATAATATATACAGTCGAGATTTTTGAAAAAATGTTTTAGTTTGAAGAAATACAGTAATTATGAGAATATATGGCAAATATAAAAGTGCTGTAGAAAGTTACGTTGAATGGGCCTTAAAAACTAAAACATTGAACATTTATTTATATGGTACAAAATACTATAATTGGTGACCTCGATATGATTAAAGTGGATTTTAAGAAAATGATCAAACACTCCCACGCGGTAACGCAAGTTTCAAGTTTAGTGCGCAGTGATAACGCAAGACTAGTAAAAACACATAGTGATACGATGCCGCCCGAACGATACCCTACCCATTCTAAACCCAGAATTGTTAACGGGACAATCCACGTGCTTGGGGGGTACACCATCGAACATCCAGCAGCTTACACAACCTCAACAGCAACAGTACTTCACGTTCAATACAGAATATCTTGCAGCAGTCAGTAAGCCACAGCTACCGGAATTCATGAAAGAAAGATCGGACATTTGGTTTTATTTAATTGAGGCTGAATTTACCGCATTGAGAGCTGCATGCAGATTCCAGGCAAAAGCAGATGCACCGGCTACTTAACGACTCTGGGTGAGTCGCTAACCAACAACTCTAAGACCACTGCTCGTAATCTCAGATACGCTAAATATAGACGCGTTAGCGGAGATGGCTGATCGACTGTTCGAGCAGTCACTCTAAACGAGCATGCCATACCAAGACCGCCACAGAACGTAGCTACAGTCAGCAGTCAACACACGAAATCCAGGACACCACTTCGGTCACCTTTAGACATCCACATGACCGAGGTACAATTTGCAATTGCTTTCTGCTTAAAAGAAATACTCGATATGAAGAAACAGGAGCAACAACTGTGCGTTGAAGTTCGCCCGCACTATCGTGGACGACCTCGTTCCAGAGACAGAGATAATAACCAGCGAAGTCCGAGCCAACCAGGACCCTGTTTCTACCACCGGCGTTTTGGACAGGACGCTAGACACTACATCACATGGCTGTACATCAAACGGAAAAGTTATTAAAACAGCGGTCCACAGCATGTCTACGATCAGCATGACCATGACATATGGGGTGCGGTCCGAATCGTGGTCACAGCGCTTACGATGCACAAACTGCTAACGTGCGGTACGATTCAATGAGCGCGCTAACGTCTGTTTGCAGTTCTAGTAATTCGGACCACTTGTGAGCATGCTTACTCGTTCGACATAACCTTACAAATCATCATGGCCTATCAACTGGAGAAGGTAGTTGCACTTCAAGCATTTTCTACAATTGACGAAAGTGACGACCGTGATACAGAAAATAACATAATGTTGTTTCGTCAACAACATCAAGTAGCTCCGAAGATAACGAACTCCTTTACGCAATTCTTGTGTTGAGGAAGAAACGAGGATGAATGGACCACAGACCTCGCATTGAAAATTACGTTGACAGGACGATTCCCAGATTTTTTGATAAAGAATTTAAATCGCATTTCAGGTGAGTACATCAAATTAGTTGAACTTGTGATAAACACTGATAAATGTACAAATTAGGAAGATTTACATGAGTTGCCGCTTCTTATCTTGTCAGTCGATGCAATCTCACAAGTAATATTGCTAACCAATGACTTCTTCAACTAATCATTCATTGCAAACTGAAACTTTTGTAAAGCTGATGCATCAGTGAGTCTCTGCGTAACTCCTGTAAAGCTGATACCAGTGAATATCTATATAACTCATGCACATCTGGATGGTCAATGAGTTTGTCAGCTGTACAGAGACGGCGGATTTTGTTAGTTAATGTTAATGTATAATCTGAAGTATATTCCATCTGTATTCTAAGTATTTGAATTCTTTCAGAATGCTCCCTGACACTGTCGAGTTTATATTTGGCCTTATAGGATCAACGATATCGAGCACTAATTCTGTGTCTGGGAGAAAACCGATCTGCTCTAAAACGCAACTTCTCTTAACATTGTGCGTGATGACAACGCCGGACTCGTACAGGATTTACTTTACCGATTGTTATCAATGTTTTTACTCGAAAACAAAACTATTACTGATTTTTGAAATATTAACATAGATCCATTTGTGACCGGTTCAACGTTGGAAAAGCCACTGCCATTAGAAGTGTGCAGAGAGTGACATATGCTCTTCATTCTTTGGCTCCTCAATTCATCCAAGGCTAACAGGGGACCGAGCTACTCAGGTTATATCCGAGTTCGAGGGAAATAGTGGATTTCGTGGTGTTATTACAGCAATTTATGGGATGCATATCAGAATAAGGGCGCCTCATGAGGATGGACATTCTTACTTAAATAGGAAATCATATCACTCAATCCAAGTACAAGTAATATTTGTTCAGTTGTTACTTTGACAGCTTAGTTTTGTAAAAGCTTATTTTAAATATTGTAATTAATATTTTAGGCGGTATGCACACGTGATTTATCGTTCACAAGCGAATTGGCTGATTATGCTGGATATGTCCACGATGCCAGAGTCTTTCGGTTATCTCGCATCCAAGAATACATCGACCATCCAGATGTATATTTTCCGAATGATTGTCATATAATTGGTGATGCAGCATACGGAATTCATCCTAACGTGATAGTTCCTTTCAGAGACAACGGACATTTGACGCAGACCCAAAAAAATGTCTATTACTGTCTCTCATCAGCAAGAATGTCGATTGAGCGAGCTTTTGGGCTATGGTAAGGTCGTTGGCGTAGAATGCTCGATTGCTTACCGGCGGTTAAACTTGAGAAAATTCCCCAGTAATTATTAGCTACGTGTGTTCTTTATAATATTTGTATTCAGAGAAGCGATATTTTCCAATGTGAAGAAACGTTAAGAAAACCGCTAGACAGCGACTAACGTATTATCAAAAAGTTGAAAGTGATGCTAAACCTGTAAGAATAATGAACGAATTACTAATGAGGACCGTATAGAAATGTACGAAGCCATTGATTTTGTAAATTCTACTATTCTGTATAAAACCATCAATTTTATGATATATATACGTTTTATAGTGTAAGATGTGCATTTTATTTTTATTTCTTCATTCTTGAGACTCACAACAATAAATAAAAGTTTGCGTGGAATCTGGTCAATTTATTTATCAATTTTAATTGACGTGATTTACTTTGAAACAGAGAGTCGTACAACGAACTGATGAAACAGAAGGACCAAAACAATAATAAACTTGGGAAACGAATTTCTTATATTTTTCTCAATATATAATAATAAACGTTGTTTAGGAACAGTTTTCTTTGGCTCCGAGAGCATCCTAAAAATATTCAATATATGGCTAACACATCGTAGAGATCTTTTATCAAAAACTATTTTCTATTATTATAATTGGACAAGTTGGGTTGACGAAATCACAATTTCGAATGATGGGAACAAAGAGAACTAATCGTTGGGTGGGAATAAATGCTCCGAAAACAGTGAAGGTTAGGTGCAAAAGAGTAAAGGCTAGGCGCTACATACACGGTGCTGACAATCCGACCCGTGAGCATTGTGTACATCGTGTATTCTCGATAATGACATCATTTGTGACGTCATAACGTTCGTGGCGCACAGCATGAGCTCTGAAAGCACGAATTGGACCGCGCGTTAGTACGCTATGTACGCTGTGAGCGCGATTTGGACCACACCCACGCTGATCGGCTAACCAAATTTGTCCACATCACCAAGCCGAGGCAATTCACACCAAATCTAAACGGCGAATTCAGCAACACTATCGTCACCACCGGACCACCTGTTACTGAATGCTCTCGCAAACTGGTGAAAAAGCAACGGCAGCCAGGGCAGAAATTCAACGACTCTTGAACAATGGGGTAATTCGCCTGTCTAGCAGTCCATGGCCAAGCCCAATTTACCATACCAAAAAGAAAGATAATACCTACCGTCTTTGTAATGATTATTGAAAGCTGAACAGTATAACCGTTCCAGACAAATATGCACCGCCACTAATTCAAAGTCTTTTTATGGGCATCCACGGAAAGAACATTTTTTCAACAATTGATTTGGAGAGAGCTTACAACCAGATTCCAGTAAACACGAACAGCATTAAAAAATAGCAATAAATACCTTGGGGATTGTACGAGTACATTATTTGGAGTGCGATTCGGTCTCAAAAACGCTACTCAAGCATTCCAAAGATATATGAACTATATTTTTGGTGGTTTAGACTTCGTCTTCGGGTATATAGACGACATCTTCGTCAGTATCAATGTCAGCAAATGTCATTTCGAACAGAAACAAGTTTCTTAGAACTTAGTTTCTTAGGCAATTAGACTATATTTCACAATTTACAGCTGATATAGTCTACGTAAAGAGAGAAGATAACATAGCCGCTGACACATGTTCACGTATCAACACGATTAACATGCCAACAATATTGGACTCACAGCTACAACAATATCAACAGGACGACGATGAACTACAACTTCTCGAAAACAGCAGTTCATCCCTGAAATTTGACAAACTCAAATTTGACAATGCAAACATATACTGCGACATTTCAACAGGAATAGTTCGACCATACTTACCACAGTCACTCCGCAAGACAGCTTTTGACGTCATTCACGGGCTCTCAAACCTAAGCAGAAATGTCACGTCACGTAAAGTTCGGAAGAAATTTGTATGGCCAAGTGTTGATGATTCCCTGGTGTTCTTGAATCTGAGATATATTGGAATGGGATGAGTTTTCACTCACGACAGGTGTAAAACAACCAGACCAAAGATATTGGTAGAGAAAGTAGCCTTTATTCCACCTTTGACTCGATTTGACTACAAAAAAACATATAAATAAAATATACTAATGAATTTGAAGTGAATTTAATGAGTATATTTTAATTATATGTTTTTCTCATCAATTCTCATCAAGGCTCAACTCAACTCAAGAATTTTTCACCAAACGCCTCGTTCTTTCCGAGGTAGCTCAACTCTTTGATCCGCTCGGTTTTGTCTCACCTGTCGTGATCAGAGCCAATATTCTCTTACAACAGCTCTGGTTTCACAAGCTCAAATGAAATGATCCACTGCCATCCCAAGTCTCCTCTCGTTAGATTGCCATCAGAGCAGATCTCACCAGCTTGGCCAAGCTCTCAATTCCACGGTAATTTAATACATGGAACGACTCAACAGTGGAACTTCACGGCTTCTCTGATGCATCTCAATTAGCCATGGCTGCAGTGATTTATATCACTGTAAACTCATCGGCCACAGGAAAGGTGGCATCACTTCTCTGCTCAAAAACCCGGGTGGCACCCCTCAAGAAGTTCACCATACCACGGCTTGAACTGACAGCTGCGCTGTTACTTGCCAAATTGTTTGCATACGTTCAAGCCAGGCTCAATGTCGAAATCTCATCAACTCACATGTGTACGAACTCGCTGGTGACTCTCACGTCGATCAAAGCTCATCCAGCACGGTAGAAAGATTATGTCCGAAACAGAGTAGCTCAAATTCAGAAACTCACTCCAAATGCTCAATGGCGTCACTTGTCAGGCAGAAGCAATCGAGCGGATTGTGCCTCACGGGGTATTTCAACATCTCAACTGGCTTCTCATTAGCTGTGGTGGTCAGGTCCATCATGGATGGTGAAACCTGTTGATTTTTGACCAAGAACATCCACTGCGCATGAAGATTTGAGCATTATGGAAACCCAACCAGGGGTAGCTCTCCTCCCTGCAACTCTGACGCCTGAGTATCATTGGGATCTCATTCATCGGTACTCAACTCTCACTAAGCTGTGTCATCTCATCTCATTTTGTGTCAGGGTAGTGGCCAGAATGAGGAGGAGGTAAGAATCAGCTGGAACAGCTCCACTCACAGCACAAGAGATGACTGCAGCCAACGTCTTCTGGACGAAAGCAACGCAATCGGTTTTTTTAAAGACGAATTACAAGCGCTGCAGTCAGGCTCTCTTCCACCATCCTCTTATCCCTTCAGTCGATTTACAGCCTCCAGCGACCAGGAGGGTGTAATCAGAGTGAGAAATCGGCTCGTTCAATCCGCACTCAAGTACGAAGGAAGGCCTCTTACCATTCTGCCTCGTCACGCTCGGTTCTCAACTCTCATTATTGATCAAGCTCATCTGCGGACTCTTTGCGGAGGCACTCAGCTCACGTTAGCTTAAGTACGGTTAACTGATTCGATCGTCGGCGAAAGAGCACCTGTGAAATCCAATATTTTGCGTTGCGTTGTGTGTGCTCGGCAGAGAGAGATGCGGGCTCAACAATTGATGGGTCAGTTACCTCTTTCATGAGTCACACCAACGCGTGCATTTACTCAGACAGGAGTTGACTACGCCGGCCCTCTCAAAGTGAAAACTTGGAAGGGGCGAGGAAACAAAACACATGAGGGTTGGATCTGTGTCTTTGTGTGTCTCGCCACATCAGCCCTCCATCTCGAGGTAGTCATTCACTACTCATCTGATGGCTTTCTCTCGATGTTCAGGCGTTTCCCATCTCGGCGCGGAATTCCTCATATAATGTACTCTGACTGTGGCACCAATTTCGTTGGTGCTCACAAAGTTATACGTCAGTTATTCACGAAAGCCTCTCAAGAGCATCATATCATCGCATCGTCACTCGCATATCACCAAATTGCATAGAGGTTCAATCCCACTGCTGTCCCGCACATGTGTGGCAAATAGAAGGCCGCAGTAAATTCTGTCAAATTTTATCTTCGACGAACAGTGGGCGACACTGCACTCACATTCGAGGAGCTCACCACACTGCTGCCTCAAATCGAGGCGATACTCAACTCACGACCTCTGGAACCACTCAGCGATGATCCTGATGACTCATCAGCTCTGACACCTAGACATTTTCTCCACGGTGAAGCACTCACAACAGTCTCAGAGCTAACCTTGGAGCATTTGGCAATCTCACGACTCTCAAGATGGCGATTATTGCCATCTTGAGCAACATCAGCAAAAGATGCAACAATTCTGGCGTCAATGGCCTGCTCATTATTTACAACGGCAACAGTCAATCTCAAAGTGGCATCACCCTAACAACATCATTAAAATCGGCTCTTTGGTTCTGCTCACGGATGAGCGCTTTCCCCCGTGCAAGAGGCCACTCGCACAGTCTGAACTGTTACTACGACGCTCACCAGGCCCATCTCAAAGTTAGTTGTTCTGCCCGTCTTACCCATCGATCAACTGCATGAAAATTAATCAGCAATCCCGTTGCTGATGGCGGGCGGAAATGTTGGAAAATCAGCTGACGCATGAAAATCAGCGATCGATAATCACCGTGCGAGTGCATGACGGTGCATGCTTACCGAGTATTTTGAGTCCTGTTGAACACTTCTGAGTTGAGTAGATTTGGAGAAAAGCTGTGAAAAAGCCCGAGGTGAGAGCAGTGACGAACAGAATGACGACTGACTGAGTAGCTAGCTCAACGATGTCCAGCTTATTTCTGGTTACCTCCCCTCTTGATGCCGTCTTTTTTTTGCAGTAGCAGCTGCCGCTGCATCACATGTTGGCGTCTCGACACTGACAAGGAAGGATAGTTTGGTGTCCCCCTCCGATTTTGATCAAACTCACGTATGTTGTAGAGCATCGAAAACTAAAGGACACGTATTTTTTTTGTCTGCGGAAAAACATTTGTAAGGGGTGAAATCGCTCTTTAAATTTAGGGGTGATTATGCAGTTTTACCCCTGCAAATGAATTCTTTTTTTCAACTTCACGTGGAATTTTTATGGTCTTCAATGAGGAGTATTTTGGTTTTTGTTTCAATAAAATCAGTTGACGCCTTCTGGGTGAAACTACATAATCACCCCTCGACATGCCGAACTTTGAAGGGCGATTTCACCCCTCAGAAATGTTTTTCCGCCGATAAAAAAAAAAACGTGTCTTTTAGTTTTCGATGCTCTACAACATACGTGAGTTCATCAAAATCGGAGGGGGACACCAAACTATCCTTACTTATGAGTCAATAATGATGATGATGAAATGGGTTTACAGCAGCTGTCAGCAGTATTGCACGTGTGCGAAACCTAAGACTTACAGTGAGCAGTATTGCAACTGTTCGAAATCTAAGACTCACAGTCAGCAGTATTGCACGTGTGCAAAATTTAAAAGTTACAGTCAGCAGTACTCCACGTGTGCGAAACCTAAGACTTACAGTCAGCAGTATTGCACATCAGCGAAATTTGAGATCTGAAACATGTCACCATTCTCATGATTTCTGTTGAAAGCAATGAAATAGGAGTCAGACAAAACATGTACACTTTGTACAATGATTATTTTCCTATAGGTATCGAGAACGAGAATAGCAGTGCTGTATACAACATAGATGCTTATTTCTATAACTCCCACCAACACAACTATTCGTGTCGGAAACTACACCCTGAGATTTAGATTTGCTGCACTTATCGATATACGCATTATAATACTCATCAACTATTTTATCATTTCGCGGCAAATCATTCGAAAATACGCCTCTAAATCAGTGAAGACCGAATCCAGTAGCCATATAATGAAGAAACATAACACAATACTGTCCGCAGCATTGTGAATTAGGGCCTTGAAGCTGAGTTGCGTTGCAGCGGAAGAGTCAGCAGTTTCTTCGGAGACGTGAGAGAGGTCGTGGGATGATTGGTTGTAGGCCATGACTGACTAAGAACCAGTCGTGTCCATCTCGATCGACGTACATGCGTTGCCTCTTTACAACGGGTGGCAATTTATCATACACATAGGGCGGTTTTACAATCCAATGGTCAAATTCCTGAGTCCGTACCGAGATGACAGCTACTTCTTTAAGTATAAACTGATTATCTCTATCCCTCATATCCTGTATATTAATAACGATATTCATGATGAAATCTCTTTCAAGCGTCGCGCTCTAAGTAATTAACGCAAACTGAAGGCGCTTCTCTCTCATCAGCCACTGAAATCTACGATCACCTGCCCAGATGTGTCAATCTCCAGCATATTATCGTATTCAGCATACATAATGCCATTCATTGTTGAAGTCAGGGCTTCCGCGAAACGTACTTCTATCTTCACGCTACCGTGTTTCACCAGGTTCTAATGGGTGCTACTATTGGCTGAGAGATCGGATGTAAGATCAAAAGCGAAGAGACGATTACCCCTCGGATAGCTTGAACGAGAAATGCAATTACTCTCATTGAGAAAGTGAATACCTGTACCGGAAAATAATGTATGGTATGCGTCCACGCACATACTAGCGTCTACAAATTCTCGTTGTAGAGGCTTTGACGATATCTGTAAGCCATTCGCATATGAGGAAAGATAATTAATCGTTAGAGCCTTATTATCGTCCAAACCGACAATTATACGTTTAGGCAGCTGACCAAGTATGATATTATCAGGAGTATCCCCGTATACCCCTGCATTCATCGATGGCGCTTTAACCTCGACTCACGTCAAAGGATATCCTGCTGTAGATTTAGACAGAGCTCTTACATGAGCCAGAAGTATACCTGGAGCTATCTTTACGCGACGTATAAGTAGCGATGCCCCTGTAATACGAATCGTGATATGTTTCGAAGAGCTGAGACAAAAAGCGTTATTGGTCTGTACGACGTATAAGTATCGATGCCTCTGTAATACGAATCGTGATATGTTTTGAAGAGCTGAGACAAAAAGCGTTATTGGTCTGTACGAATCGCAGATGCATCTCAACAACGTTTAGCAAAAACCTCTCTTGATTAAAGATATCGCAGTGCAAAAAAAAGATCGACCGTTATATCCATATCGTATTAACGCCCCGTCAGGATACAAGACCATTGTTAGCATCGGCCTTATCAGCCATTTTATCCTGTGTATCATTATACCATAAAACACTGATAAGGTTTCAATGTGCGCTCTACATGACGATGAGATCGGTTTATATTACACTGAATGTGTTCCTTCAATCGTTGTCTGGATAGGTGGTAGTGTAAATCGTTCAAATTTCGACTTAAAACACTCACACGAGTGTGCGTATGGAAATGCCATTTTTTTCGAGTTCAGGCTAAGCAAAAATATTCGTCACTGTCCTTGATTTCTTGATACGTCTCTTGACGGCTGGTTTTGACGTTTTTCTTTTCACTGTCTTCCTGTAGCCCCTCTTCTTTTTCACACCACTTGAACGTTTTCGCGACATTACGGTCTTCCTTTTTTTCACACCAGTACGTCGTGATGTGCTCTCAGCAAGAGGTTGTATCAGTTTATTAATTTTACTACTCGTAGCTTTTGTAACATAAATTTGTGCCTCAACTCACCACGTTACCTATAGCTGGCCCAAGCTATTTTTCCTTCCTTTTTATTTTCTCTCGCGAGATAGGCGCCAGGCGCTTACGCGCCGGAAGGAAAAATAACGAGATGTTCGGACAGACTCAACCCAGGCTAGCTACAGCTGTTCAAGGCAGAGTGGGTGGTTCGGGCTGTCAAGTCACAGGTTAGTCTAAGTAAAATACGAATAAAATCAATTAACTAAAATATATCATCAATAATCCACGAATAAAATCAGTCAATAAAATATCGTCAATAAATATACCAAACACAAACAATAAACAAGGGCCAACTAATAAAATAATACTAATAAATAACTCCAACAACAATAGCAGGTACGGGACTTACAAATGCCGCTTGGGCAATTTATTTATTTCTTAACAAACAATTACGAATTTTCAATAAACCTTGATAATGAATTTAAACAAAATGTCCCGTAAAATTAATCGTTTTTCTTTTAAAAATATTCTAAACCTCGTTCGATGTCTCAGTCTTACTCTTTAATTCAGCGGTACTAGTTATCCCGTTCTCTCTCTCTTTCACTCTCATACCCTGCAGATGTTATACAGCATATCACGCTCGTTGCGAATTTCGCACAATGTTCGCGGACAAAGTCAAATAACAGGTTGACTCCAAGCACAGTCCGCGATACGGCCTATCCCGTGCTAATCCCACGTACATCCAAAACTAATAACAACGGGACCTCGGGGAGTCACGTACGCGAAACGTTCAACCGCTGAGTTCTCCGGTGTCTGCCGAATGGTACGCACCGAGGTTGTGACGCTCTGCAAAATTTTCCGAATTTCATTCGCTCTAGCTCGATCTAGCTATACAAAGTGAGTGCCACGTATAATACGGGATCCCAACTACCCGCGGGCCCATGGGCCACGCATAGAACGAACATAGTCGGTGCGAATCTGCCAATAAATACGATCAACGACCCAGCAGCATCGCTGCCTCGACCGACAAGCAACATGGCGGCGAAGCCACCTCCGACGCCCAAACGACGACTCGAGCAAAACATAGCTGAAATTCACCGTTCGGCTGCCGGCAGCAGCAAGACGAATTATAAAAGAACGGCGCCTGCATCACGCGAACTCGAGAAATTATATCAACAAACGAGAAGTGAAAATAAGTTGCCAAAAAAAAACCTTAGAAAAGCTGTCGTTACCCCGAGCCCGCAGAGCACTGATGGCGCCGCGGCGGGAGCCCAAAGCACATCAGGTTTGCAAGCCAATGAAACGTCAACAGGTGCGAGCGCACCCATTCCGACCGGTGAATGGAAATTTCCGAAACGCACGGTCAAAAAACCGCGACGTGCTGCGCGAGATACTTCGACGGATTCCAGACGCTCGACCAATAGCTACGCAAGCCTCCCCGAACATTCCAACATGGAACTCGAGAAAGACCGCGAAGAAGATTTGCAACCGGCAATCAAAGAGCCGAGACCTCCGCCAATCAGCGCACTCAACACAAGCCTCAGCACGATAATCGCGAAGCTTTCGACCGGCGGAATGCAAAAAAAAGATTTCTCGCTGTTTCAGAAAGACGACGACTATGTGAAAATTCACGCGTCTAACTGCGCAAATTATCGTCGTATCAAGACTCTACTGATGGAGGGCAATGTGGAATTTTATACATACACCCCCAAGAACTCGCGCCCGAAAACGTTCGTGCTGAAGGGAATCCAAGGAGACTTCACAGACGACGCGATAAAGACCGAGCTCAACGAAATTCTACCGAACGCGCCGGTGATGAAAGTTATCAGACACAACTTCGTCAAATCGAAACCAAAACTCGTGTGCCACCTAGTGCAGCTTCCTGCGAATTATAACAGCTCAGAGCTGTTCAAAGTAAAGTTCGTGTCTGTTGGAAATTCAGCTGGCGCACGGCGATCGATAATCGTCGTGCGCCTACCTGTTGCGCTGCTTTGCTACACGTTGTTCGGTTGAGTTGGAGATAGCCGAAGCATGGGCTTCGCGAAGCCGAGGATGTGCCTCGTTGGCACGCCGCGTCAAGCGAGAGGATGTCTCTCTCGCTTGACTTCGGTTTCGCTCACCGGCTATCTCGCTCAACTGACTCCAGCGCTCAACGTAAATTTCATACTTGCAGCCATCTTGAGAATTTGGCACTTTTGCGACACACATCCACTGGACAGCACGCGCATCCATAGGACTCTCACGCATATTTCTCGGACATTATTCATCGGATTTGCTCAACTTCACGCTCATCAGGACTCATTGCTCAAGGTAAGAGTGCTCTGGCATAATTACGTCATTAATTCACTGTCAGAGAGGAGAAAATGGTACATCAGCACTTGGTCTCACTCGTGGCGTGCGTTGCAGCACATGCTGTACCACGTTCTCCTCATGTCTTTTGCTGGCTTAATTAATATAATTAAGCATGTGCCTCGCATTCACTGTATTTTCCCCCAGTAAATCTGCTGGGAGAGTACAGTGAATATAATTTTGCTCAACCATATAGCCTCAATATCTGTTTGCGGTGTGCTAAGCAGTACTGATTGCTTAGCGGGTCGCACACAAAATCACTGCACTCAGATACGGGTTATGGTACATTCTCTCATTAATTCGCTGCAATCACTTTGCAATACAGTGTTGAGTGATTGCAGTGAATTACACACAAAGTTTCGCACTCAAGGCATCGGCGTGTCGTGCTGCGTGGCTGGTGCTACGCTGCACGCACCGCTGTCTCAAATTCATATTCAGCACACAATGATGTAATCGTGTGCTGCTCACATTATAATTCTAAATTCCATTTACTAACTCATTTATGTTTTGCACTCAACGGTCTGAGCGTGTCATGCAGCGTAGCTAGCACTGCGTTGCATGCACCGCTCGCTCATGTGTTCGCTCAGCGCACAATTGATAATTGTGTGCTGCTCATTAATATTCAGAAATTCAATTTGTTTATTTATTATTATAATTTGTACCTTTTTTCTAAATTCATGTTTTGACTGATTTTCTAAATTAACTTATTTTGGCATTAATTTTCAATTTTAGTGACCACACATTTTGTATTAAAATTGTACTTTGTACCACGGTTTTGGAAGGTAGAATAAACTACTTCCTCACGATAACATCTACTTGGTCTGGTTTTATTTTCCTCTTGCCTCGAGTGAGTACTCACATTCCGTCAATATATTCACAGGTCGGTCAAGCCATCACCGGACGGATTCTCAACATTCTTGTTGAATTCTCAACAGTGTCCTATCAGAAAGTAAGATGGGAACACATGCGCAAATCAGATATATTCCAGTGCTACAAATGCCAAAGGGTCGGGCACAGTAGTGCCAATTGTAATATGCCATCGCGCTGCGTAAAATGTGTTCTCACGCACGAACCGGGAAAATGCACCATCGATAAAAATTCGCCAAAAGAAAACATGAAATGTGCCAATTGTGGCAATCCCGGCCATCCAGCCTCATATCGTGGTTGCGATTTCCTTAAATTCGCAACCCTAGAGCTCAAATCGCGAACATCGTCGAATAACGCAGAGCGCCGTGCAAACGCCGAGAGAATCTTCGCCACAATCACACCGGCGCTTACTAACGCGCAGGCGTCAGCTGGCCCGCAGAGACCGCGAGGACCTCGCTCGAAACTCATGGCTCCCCCATACAGAAGCTCGCGCGCCGGAGCGCCACCGCAACGGACCGACGACTGGGCCTCCCCCCCCCCAAGCCCGCCAGACTGGCTACAATCCTGGAAGAACGAGATGACTGGGTTCTTCGCAGCGCAATTTTCCTCGATGGCCGCGCAACTCGCAGAGCATGCTAAGATGATTGAATTCCTATTAAGCACAACATGTCAAGAATAGCCCAGGGTCTCCAACAACGCACTGTCGGTTCCATTTCCAGTTCTAATCATTTAAAAATAGCAGCTATTAACGTAAATTCAATAATATCTATCAGCAGGCGATATGAGCTCCTCAATTTTGCTAACAAATACAACCACGACATTATTCTCATTTCCGAAACAAAACTTAACCAGAATCACAAACTTGCTTTTACGAACTATCACTTTATCAGAACCGACAGACGGGATGCAATCCAGGGCGGAGGAATTGCGATGCTAGTCAAAAAATCACTTAGTTTCGAAGTAATTACCGTACCGTCGTCGGCTAATAATAATACTCTCGAGTTCACGATCATTATGATCCGACTACATAACTCACGTTTATTTGTTGTAAGCGCGTACGCGACACCCAAGAACCTAAGAATTTTTACAGATGAGCTTAGCGCTCTTTGCCGAGACCTTAATCTACGAGACGCCGGTAATTATTTTATAATAGGCAGCGACATCAACGCTCGACGTTCGGACTGGGGGGATGCAACCACAAACCAAAGAGGTAGATTAATCGCTCAGTGGGCAGCCGCAGAGGCTGTCGATTATAAGGCAAAGTTCCTAGCCCCCTCAGAGCCTACATTTATTCGTGCGAGTACGTTTCTTGATATTTTCATTGTCGATGCGCGACTGACTTGTTCCGATTTGTTAAATGGTAAACTTAAAACGCTCGAGTATGACAGCGACCACAATGCGATATCCGGCACATTCAGTATACCGAATAATACGTTTGTCTTTCGAGACGATGACGCTTCAACCCTCAGGAGGAATTTTAAATCCACTAAATGGAAAAGATTTACAAGGAAGCTTCCGAGAAGCTACTCACAATTTGTACCCGACGATAAGAACTT
This sequence comes from Cylloceria caligata, assembly GCA_963942595.1. Taxonomy (NCBI): domain Eukaryota; kingdom Metazoa; phylum Arthropoda; class Insecta; order Hymenoptera; family Ichneumonidae; genus Cylloceria; species Cylloceria caligata. The sequence goes on from OZ012708.1 coordinate 16,248,855, forward strand.
AACAATAGCAGAGATCGATGCGGCGCTCCGCGGGATCTCCGTTTCAATTTCAGACGCGATTTCAAATTCAGTTCCTACCACAAAACCATCAAACAGTATACTTAAATATGTAAATAACAAAATCCTTAAACTTCAACGCAACAAATCCTTCCTTCTCACTTTGTTCAATAGACTCCGGAAAAACGATCCCGCGCAGCGTCGTCATCTGACGTTAGCAACGAAGGCCGCGCTTGTAGCGACCCGAGAAGAGCTTCACTCCGAATTTAAATTAGCGACTGAATCGTATTGGGCGTCCCAAGTACAACAAATAGACCACAGGAAACCGGAAGCATTCTTTCCAAAGCTTAATCGTCTCCTCAGACCGAGACAAGATATCACGATGGGTGAATTACACATTGATAAACTCAATAGAAGCATAATTGATCGTACCCAGTGTGATTGCTCGCGCTCGACAACGGATAACTCTAAGTTTATTGTTTCTGATCACTTAGATAAACTGAACGTTATCGGAGCTCACTATGAACTAGTTAATTCGCCGCGATATTTAAATAATCACACGATACTTAAAACTATCGTCGATCGCGAGGCCGAACTCATTAGAAATGATTTTCATGCAAGCCGAGAAAACGGATCGACATACGTCGTTTTCTCGCCGGAGAACAAAGCTCATGCACCGTCAGTCCCGGAAGACTTATTGGATTATTTTTGCCCGCCACACGAATTAACGAAAATTTTTAAAAAGCTCCCGAACAAAACCTTGTTTGGCCTCGATGACATCCCCGCGATTGTGCTAAAGCATCTGCCAAAAAAAATAATTCACGATTACTCGATTCTTTTCAACAATGCACTAAATCGCCACTACTTTCCCTCCGATTGGAAGTGCGCGAAGGTTCTTCCAATAAAAAAAAGGCAAGGAGCAAAGCAACCCGGCCAGCTACCGACCTATCAGCTTGACCCATAATATTAGCAAAGTTTTCGAGGCTATAATTAACTCACGCATCAGTCAATTCACCACACAGCATAATATCATCCCAGCAACACAAATCGGATTCAAGCACAATCATTCAACTTCTCACGCAATTCATACATTTCTAGCAGACACAAATTCTTTTATCCACAAAAAAGAGATGGTCGGGGCGGTGCTCCTTGACCTGGAAAAAGCTTTCGATACGGTGTGGCATAACGGGCTTCTGTTCAAATTAAAGCACAAGCATTTCCCTCGATGGCTCATTTTTATTATTTTAGATATGATTTCTAACAAATCTTTTAAAACCTGGGATGGTACAAATCTTTCGACATTAGATTTCGAAATACGCGAAGGGCTTCAACAGGGCACAGTAAATTCCCCGCTATTGTTTAATATCTATACTAGTGACATCCTTAATCGTTTCGGCCTGAACCAAGACGGTAAATCCTTCGCGTTAGCTTTCGCTGACGATCTAATCGTCTACACATTTGGAAAATTAACAGCAGATATCCAATCAAAGCTAGAAGTTTTGGTCGAGAAGGTCAACATGTGGTACGCCGCATGGAACCTCCGCCTAAACCCTGAAAAATGCGAGACGATTCTTTTCAGGAGACCAGTAGATTTAATTTCACATCATTATAATACGGGTTGGCGAAATTTCCAAATCCAAACCACCAAGACAGGAACGGATGAGAAAGTTGACGTCCCCCACAAGCACGTTGTTAAATATCTGGGCGTCCAATTAGATCAGCTGCTTCGAGGAAATATTCATGTTGATAAACAACTAATTAAAGGAAAAGCGGCCTTCGTTGCGAACAGCAGAGTATTTTATAATAAATATTTAACCGTGCGCGCGAAGATAATTCTATACCTTGTAACGGTATTTTCACGTTAGCATTAAATTTTGTTCTTCTGAGGGGAAGAATTCGGGCTCGAACACTAAGATAATTAATTGTAGACTTCGATTGGAGGTATAAGTAAGGTTTATTCAATAAGTTGCATAGAATTTTGTGTTATGAGGCTTTTTGGCGCCTTTAACCGTACAATTTCTCAGTGATGTTTAATTTCTCGGATAGTCCCACGCTCTTCTTTACCCGTGAGGTTATCTGATTCTCGACTTCGGCGCTGAGCGGTGAATATCTCAACTACGCAGTATCGAGCTCAGCCGTCTTGATCTTTTTCCCGCCTGGCTGCTGACGTGCTGTCTGCTGGGCTTGCGTCGTTGCTGGCGCGTCGGTCAGCCGTTATGGACGTCGGGTCTGTGACCGTGTACGTGTCGTTTTGATTTAATAATTAAAAAGCGTTGTTTTCCTTGTTGTTCCGCGTTCGGCTGTTTGTTTATTGTGTTCGTGCCGTTTCCGTGTGTTCCGGTCGTGTCTCTCCGGGGAGATCGTGGTCCTGGTTCGCGAGTGATAATTACTAGGTGTGGAATAAGAACAGCTACTGGATTAGTATTTCCCAGTAATTGTCAGTTTTCCATATGTTCGTTGATGGATGCCTCCCCAAAATCTTTAGCAGTGGACCAGGATGTTCCGGTTCTTCTTCGCTCTTGGTGAGTTGGTCTTTTTGATTTATCTTTCCTCTTTTCCTTTCTCTCTATTAAGTGGTGTCGTTCTCCTGCGACACGCTTGACACAACTCTTGAAATTGTTTTTCGCCTAATTATCTTCCTAGTTATCTTAAAATTCTAAATTGAATTTCTATGAATCGGGCTTACAAATGCCCTCCTAAACCTATTTATTTATTTATTTTCTGAGCTGTATTTCAAATTCTCACTCCGAAAGTCTCTCCTGTTTAAAACGGTGGTTTAGCATGAAATCCATTTGACCGTACTCTGTCCTTTTGTTGTAGCTTTTCTTGCTGCTGTTAATAGTTTGATTATTACACTATTAATTTCTATTTCTTTTTCTGTATTAATCTATCCTCTCTCCAAGTGTACAAATTAGTAAGCTATCGGTACCCTAAGCGAGTCTTTCTCGTGGATTGATGCGATGCGTTCAGGATACTTCTTAGAACTATCTGTACTTAATTCTAATTATTCTACCCACACCGTCTTATACTATTCGCTTAATTCTTCTAACTTAAACCCTAATTATTTATATTAATGGCACTAACGTTCTCTTCTTTATCCGGCTTTTTAGAATATTTCTTGTTTTATTCAACCGGTCCAATACTGTTCGCTATTAATCTTTATATTTGCTCCTCCACTAACTTTCACTATATTCTTTTATCTGTTAATGTTCAAATAAATTTGTAGGGCTGACGCACACCCTTTTATGTTCGAATTTTTAGATTTAATATGAGATTTCCAGTTTTATAAAAAGAAACTTCTATAGCTGCGCACAAGCGAGTTCTGGCTTGGTTGGCGGTTTTGACTGATAAGAGAGCTCTCCTCGGTTTGAAGCTGCCTTTTATACTTTCTCGTCTTTCCCACTCTCTTATTTTAGCTCCTTTGGTCTATTGTCTCATATAATTTCTTTTGTTTCAGCTCGCCCCGCCATCCTGCCCCTACATCCCCTCACTGCCAGAGCGAGGCCAGCCGGTCGCTGACCCGCTATTTTTCGGCAGCGAAGGAATGCGACAGGATCGAGCTTGTTCGTGGTCTCGGCCAGCCTTTACTATGATTTTGATCTTTTCTATCTTTGTACTTTTCTTATCTTAACTATTTTGTATTTGTATAAATAAATACTTTTCTTGGTAGTAATTTGTGTTTTTAATTTTATTTTGTTTCCTTTTTCAGATATTATCAATAAATGATTTTGTTTATTGTTATTTTGTGTTTTATTTTATTCCGATTTTATTCTGTTTCTCTTTTATGTCTTTTAGGATTGTGACTACGTCACATTATCCCCCCAAATTTTTTGATCGGTCAGACTACTGACCGTATCAAAGATTTGTAAAGTTTTGATTTTTATTTATCTTCATCTATCCATGTGTTTCCTTATTATTTTAAACTTATTACTAACTTAGCACTAGCCTTATCTCAACTACTTATTACGATACTTATTCTATAATAAATTGACGCGAAATAAAACGCCAACGCAGGTATATTTTGATTAAAGATTTTTTTTTTTTTATTTATGTCCCGTCGCTGTCGTTTTCTCTGTCCTCGTCACTGTCAGTCACGTCAGGGTCTTGGGGTGCAACGACGCCCCACTCTTCCAGCGTTGCCGTTGTCTCTTGGTCCGGTAGCGGAGTAGCCAGCCAGGCCTCGTCTTCTTCGTCACCATTGCTGCTGCTCTCTGCCTCCGGGAACTCGTCTATAAGGGAGGCGAGCTCCCGGAGTAGCTCGTCCAGACTTTGGTTCGTAGTTGTCCTCGTCTCGTTTTGTGCGTTTGGTCGACCGGCTGTCGGTGCGGTCGCGCCCCGCTGTCTTGCCGCCTGCCGCTCTCTTCTCCGCTCGGTCCGGAAATGTTTTCCGTGTCGCCCCCCGTCTTGGCCGTAGCTGAAAGTTGGGTTGGTGGGCACCCTTTGGGCATCCCCACTCCGCTCAAGTTGTTGAGATACGTCATAGCCCCTATTGTGGAGGCTGGCGTGTACGGACACCCATACCACCTCCACAACAGGGTCGAGTTCGTCTATATAGACGTCGATCGTCTGCCCCACCGTCAACGATGCAAATCGGCCGCATGCCGTTTGGCTCCATGACCGGTCGATCGGCGCCATCTCGTGCAGAGCGCACGTGACTGTAAAATACGGCTCCCCTAGGTATGGGGCTGGTACCGTGTATAATGTGTCCATTTCGGTGTTGATTTTTGTACCCAAATCTCCCATCCACACTCCATATCTCCCGTCGCTTCTTTTCTCCAGGACTGTCCCGCGGAGAAACGAGTATTCGCTCTCGTTTTCTTCGTCGACGAGCAGAAATAACGTCGCTCTTCCCGGATATAACTCCTCCTCCAGCAGGCGATGCACGTCGGGATGCGAGCGACTTGTCCGTGCTACCTGTCGGAGGAAACTCTCTCTCCGTTGGCGGTCCCGTTCTAGCCACACATAAAACCGGCTGGGGCTCTCAGCCGTCAACAGCTCCGCTGCATACGGCTCGTTTGGTGTTAAATATTCGACGCCGTATTCTATGTACCTCGGGGCGGACATTTTTCCTCTTTCTTTGAAAATAAACCCAAAAGAAAATATTTTATTTGTTTAATTTTCCTTCTTGTTTATTTTACTTATTTCTCCATTTATTGATTTTATTTTATTTTATTCCATTTTTGAACATACCTCTTTGTTTTTCTTTGGGGAAATCAATAACTTCTTTCTTTTTACTTTGCACTTCCTTTTTGTATTCGTGATTTTTGTCGTTTTGTAGGCTGTTCCTTTGTCGTCGATCCCTTTTATAGACATTTCTTAACATGACATTATATCTATATTCATCAATTATCAATTTTGGCCAATGTAAATTCATGATTTCGGATTTCCGGATTCTTCGTGCTTTTTCGGCCTACTTTCGTGCTGGCCTTGGCCTCTGCGCCAATTATCCATCTCCCGAACCCCTTTCTCCATTACTCTCTCTCGGCCTTCAATCGATTACCCAATCGTCGAATCGATTACCAATCGCCGGAATTTACGTCATCTTCGTAGAATCTATTATTTTCTATGAATTCCAGTACTGGTCAAGCCTATCGGGTTACGTGTTCGTCGCGCCTCTTTTCTTGACCAACCACAACACGAAAGATCTTGGCGCCTGTTTTGGTGTACTTTCCCTCGGTTTTGCATATAGTCTCAGCGTTAATTTTACTATATGCTCGGTACGCTGACCGTCGGTACCTTTGTTCTCACTGTACTTGTCGATGCCGAGTGTAGGCCCTGTTGTTTTGCTTTCGGACTCTGCCCCATTTCTCTCTCGCTCTCTCCCATGGTCGTTGAATTCGCTGCTTCTTCGTTCTTCTCGTCTGTCTTTTCTGTCTCTGTCCTATACCTCTTAAACATACTGGCGTGAAATTTACCACGCTCTATCTCACTTTCTACATCTATTACTAAATATGTTGCTACACCTACGCATTTCTTAATCCTATACGGTCCTTCATATAAAGGCATAAATTTTGATGTTAATTGTTTCAGCGGATCTGAAACATTCAACGCTTTAATTAAAACTAAATCCCCTATCTCATAATTAGTTAGCCTATGTGTGGCGTCGAATTTCTCCGCTTGACGCCGCCCTTTTTTCGAAATTCTTTCTCTCACGATCTCGATCTTCATTTCGTACGTAGTGGCATCTTCTTCGTCTCTTCTTATTCCCATTTGTTTATTCCATTCTCTTGTCGGCTTCTTTTTACATTGTAGCTCCATGGGTGTGCATTCAGTTGTCTCGTGGTGAGATTCATTAATACAATCCTGTATTACTTTTACCCATTTAAACCATCCTGCATGATTTTCCGTCAGGAACGTACGAAAAAATCTTCCCAGCTCTCGGTTAACTCGCTCGACGATATTTCCTTGAGGATGACGGATTGATGAGAAAACCGCCATGATGTCCTCGTCCTTGAGTTTCTTAAGCCAGTTTTTCGCAGTGAATTGCGTGCCATGATCGAATTGAATTCTACGGGGTTTTCCATACTTGGGAATGTAGTCATCGAATATTCTTTTTATTACTGTAGATGTGTTTGCTTTTTTCATAGGATATAACACCACATATTTACTGAAAGCATCTAATGTCACGAGGATGTGTTTCACCCCGCCCACCGATGCTGGTAATGGTCCATAAAAATCGATAGATACCAAATCCCCTGGTTTTTCTGGGATGATCGTTTGCATCGCCGCGTAGCTCGTTTGTATTGCGATTTTATTTCTTTGACACGTATCGCAAGTTGCTAATGTATTACGAGTGATCTTAGCCAGATGTGGATAGGTGAAATCTTCTTCTAGCATCCGTGAACACTTCCGGGCCCCAAGGTGTCCATACATAGCATGGCAAGCCTTAATTAATTCTTTGATAATACTTTTTGGCACTATTACTCGCCACACACCATTTTTCGATTTCTTTTCCAAAATACCTTTTTCAATCCGGAATTTTCTATCTTCATCCCCCTCTTTATCTTGACCGAGGAAATCCATAATAATTCTCAGATCTTCTTGCTCTCGTTGAATTTTTTCCATGCATTTAAGTCTCTTTGCTAGATCCCGCGGAAGTTTCTCTGCTAGTACTCCTGCGACAACGATGATCCCTTTTTTATCGGCCGAGGGTAACTTCTCGTCTCCCTTCACTCTACTCAGGGCATCCGCGACTACATTAGCTTTTCCCGCAACATGTTCAATCTGTAAATCGTAATCTTGTATCGAGAGGACCCATCTCATGAGCCTTTCCGCAGTAAAACGACAGGTTTTCAGGAAAATTAATGCCTTATGATCGGTCTTTATATGTATTTGTGCTCCTTTCAAATATGTCCGGAATTTTTGAAGAGCCCACGCAATCGCTAGTAGCTCCTTCTCTGTCGTCATGTAGCCGATCTCGGCCCCTTTCAGAGTCCGACTTGCAAACGTCACTACCTCGCTCTCATTAGTTTCATTTTCCTGCGACAGGATCGCTCCGAGCGCATATCCACTTGCGTCCGTGGTAAGTGTGTACGGTTTACTCGTGTCTGGAAATCGTAATATTATTTCTTTACAGAATAAATTTTTTACTTTCTTGAATGATTTTTCCATCTCTTCATCCCATTTCCATCGAACACCTTTTCTCAAAAGATTCAGCAATGGCGCGGTTTCATGCGCATGGCGATTTGTGAATTTTGTATAAAAATTTATTAAGCCTAAAAATCCTCTTAATTGTTTTATTGTCTTCGGCCGTGGATATTCTTGGATTGCTTTGATTTTCTCCGGATCGGGTTTCAAACCTTCCGTGGTGAGAATGTGACCGAGAAATATGACTTCATTTCGGAAAAAATGAGATTTACTAAATTTTAATGTCATCCCGTGCTCAAGAAATCTTTCAAATAATTTTCGCAGATGGTCGAGATGTTCTTCGTGTGATGTAGACATGATTAAAAGATCATCCACGAAATTGATCACGAAATCTAATCCTTCGAGGACCACATCGAGTGCCCTTATTAAACTCGCCGTGCTTGTTTTCAGACCAAATGGTGTTACCGTAAACTCATAACATTTTCCATTATGCTGAAATGCCGTATATTTTCTTGAGTCTGGATGCAGCGGTATCTGCCAAAAACTACTTGTTAAGTCTAGCGTTGACATCACCGTTTTTCCTCCGCATCGTTGGAAAATTTCCTCGATAGGTGGTGCATTGTTGTAGTCATTTATCAGATAATTATTTAATTCTCGGGCATCAAGACATAAACGTACCGAATCATCATCCTTTGTTACCGGCATCAATGGGTTGATATAAATGCTTTCCGATTTCTGTATCACACCAACTTTAAGCATTCTCTCGATTTCCTTCTGCACCTTTTCTCGTTGCATTAGTGAAACCGGATAAGAGCGATGAAAATATGGTTTCGGATCTTTGAGTAATAGTCGATGTTCGTACTTCGTCATCCGTCCTGGAATTTTATCGAAAATCTGTCGTCTGCATTCGACGATCCTTTTAAACTCCTCTCTTATTCCCGGTCTTAAACCTGCACACTCGGCCATTTTCTCCATGAATTCTTCTTCGGTCAGGCTGATACTCGTCTCTCCATCTGGAGTATCTTTTATCACTACTGTAGCACATATTTCATTTGGCTTACTTTTATGAAATTCCTCTGGATTCACATGTTGCCACAATCCTTCATTTAATTTCGCAATAATCTTATCCTCTACTGCTAAAATTTGTTGTTTGGCATCTATTGAAATTTTTAAAATCAACATCCCGTCGATTCCGATTAGCACTGGTCTTACTAACTTTGGCACCACTAGCACTTGCAAAACCCCTTTTGAGCCGTACGTCTCCGCATCTATCATAATCTGCTTTTTGACTCGTTCCGTCTCTCCACCAAACGCTCCGACGACCTGTGTCGACGTAACCGGTAGCATCGGGCAGTTCTTGAAAATTTCTTCATTTTGTCGGAAAAACTCTTCCGATATACACGACACTTCACTTCCGCTATCTATTAAACTTATTTCCGTCATACCTGCTATTGTCACTGGTATCTCAGGGCATCTCGGATGTCTTTCATCGTACCACTTCGTCGGGATCTCCTCAGCCTCTTCATACAAATATTCTCGTGGATTTTCCATTGACATTGAACAGACCACCTTATTATTTTTCATCCTCTCCACCACCCCTGGTGTTGGCCTTCCGATATCCGGTACTCCTCGAACTCTGGCAACGTTTTCTGGCCACATACTCTTCGTCGTATTAAGTGCGCCTTTACCGTCTTCCTGAACTCTTTTTTCCCACGATTCGGCCTGCCCTCGCCAATCGGTGCTCTCCTCTTCATTCCTTCTTATTGACTGTCCACTGCTTCCGTATTTTTCCTCTTTTCTCCGCTGATCCCTCAACTTCTTCTTCTCTCTTTTCCTCGCGTTCATCCGTTGTCTCGTGCTTTTCTTTTCCTCCTGTTTTACCGTTGCGCTCCGCTCCTCGTCTTTATTATTTATTCTTTGTTTTTCCTCGGGCGCAACGACTAGGCGTTTCCCGAGCCCATGTTTCCCACTCCTGAGCATCCTGGTTTTGGCTCCCTTGGTGTCGTGTGTTCGACAAATGGTCCTTGCGGAGCACGACTGATATTATTCACCGGGTTACTTGGTAATTGCTCCTGCCTTGGTGGAGTTACTTCTCCTGGTCTGCTGTTTTCCGGTCCTGGGAAATATCTCGGTCGGTTCTCCTGCCATGGTGGTCTTTGTTGTCCTGACCTATTTTCTCGAGAAGGATTTGTTGGAGGCCATGGTCCGTTGTTCTGCCATGGTTGTCTCTCTCCCCTGTCAACCTGACGTCCTGGTGTTGGTGGAAATCGGTTTCCGCCATTATTTGCAAAGTTTTCTCGATTTTCATGTCTAATGTAAGGACGCGCTGTTTGCTCACGCACAGCTCCTCTATAAAAATGTCTCTGTTGCTCCTGGGAAGCATATCCCCCGGTACGACCTGTGCCTCTCTTGTAATTTAGAGGACCCGCCACGTCCGTGCTTTCCAACAGTTCTAAGAATTCGTCTATTTCACGTATTTGCCGCACTCTCACTGCACTGCGTACTTCCTCGTCAAAATGCTTCGCGAGTCGACGGATTATATCCTCGTCATTGAGTTTCTCGCTAAGATCCCGTGCATTTCCAATCACACGAGTGGCATACTCGGCTCGTGTCAACGTTTGGCCTTCTAGATAAAACGATCCGAATTCTAAATTCTTCTTCACCTTATCCTGCATGTCGCGGGCCCAGTATCTTGAACGGAATTTTTCTTCAAATGTCTGTAAATTATGCACTGCTCCTTCCACCACCAGCCACCAATCGTTAGCAACACCTTTTAACGCCGTTCCTATAGTGTGACGTATTTCCGTATCTTCAATCCCTCCAGCGATACAAAATTCACGGAATTCCTTTAGAAATCTCATAGGCCTTTCTTTTCCGTCGCCATTATATGTGGGAGGCTTCTGTGCCGTTGTGTACAATCGGGTGACATTCATACCTCCTCCAATGGTTTGACCGAAATTCATAGATGCACTCGTTCTTTGTGTAGTTTCTTCTAATCTCTCAATTCTTTTTGTGTTCTCGTCGGTAATCTCTTGTCTCGCACGGATTTCAGCCATCATTTCCTGTGTTCTCCTTTCCAGCTTTTCCACAGTCACCTTCTGACCGGCAACCTGTTGTTGAATGTAATTATTCGTCACATTCTGGTCCCTTTGTATCCTTTCTTGTACTTCTTTAATCTTCCGATCCGTCCGTCCTTCCACTGCTGTAATCTCTCCTTCCAACGCATCCTTAGTTGTTTCTCTTAGTATTGATATCCTGCTCAAACACTCATCCTTTATTTCCTGCTGCGTTTTTATTATTTCGGCGAATTTTCCGTCGCTCTTTTCCTCCATCTTCTGCAAAAACTGCATTAAATCCCCTACACCGATTTGGTCCGGTGCGATCGTCGCAGTTCTGTTTGTTATTTTCGGTGTGCTACCGTCCTCACCATTTATCTCCTTATTCGTGAACTCGTTTGATGCGTCTCCGCTTTCCTCGATATGCTCGATCTCGGAAAGTCTGTTTATATTTCTCCGATCTCTCTGTCGCCGGCCGTCCAACAGATGGTCAGCGGTTGTGGACTCCCAGAGATATATCTGACTCGTTTCCTCACTACCTTCCTGCCGATGATGGTCCTCTAGACTCTCCATCATCCTCATTTCCTCGAGCTCAGTCGAGATATTCGGTTTAGCCCCTGTAGCCATACTTCAATTCTTACACCAAATTCTCTGTCTTATGCGCGCCCTACTTTACCTCTGCAGTCCTTTTTATCTGTGTTCGAGTCCCTGTTCGGGCGCCAAATGTAACGGTATTTTCACGTTAGCATTAAATTTTGTTCTTCTGAGGGGAAGAATTCGGGCTCGAACACTAAGATAATTAATTGTAGACTTCGATTGGAGGTATAAGTAAGGTTTATTCAATAAGTTGCATAGAATTTTGTGTTATGAGGCTTTTTGGCGCCTTTAACCGTACAATTTCTCAGTGATGTTTAATTTCTCGGATAGTCCCACGCTCTTCTTTACCCGTGAGGTTATCTGATTCTCGACTTCGGCGCTGAGCGGTGAATATCTCAACTACGCAGTATCGAGCTCAGCCGTCTTGATCTTTTTCCCGCCTGGCTGCTGACGTGCTGTCTGCTGGGCTTGCGTCGTTGCTGGCGCGTCGGTCAGCCGTTATGGACGTCGGGTCTGTGACCGTGTACGTGTCGTTTTGATTTAATAATTAAAAAGCGTTGTTTTCCTTGTTGTTCCGCGTTCGGCTGTTTGTTTATTGTGTTCGTGCCGTTTCCGTGTGTTCCGGTCGTGTCTCTCCGGGGAGATCGTGGTCCTGGTTCGCGAGTGATAATTACTAGGTGTGGAATAAGAACAGCTACTGGATTAGTATTTCCCAGTAATTGTCAGTTTTCCATATGTTCGTTGATGGATGCCTCCCCAAAATCTTTAGCAGTGGACCAGGATGTTCCGGTTCTTCTTCGCTCTTGGTGAGTTGGTCTTTTTGATTTATCTTTCCTCTTTTCCTTTCTCTCTATTAAGTGGTGTCGTTCTCCTGCGACACGCTTGACACAACTCTTGAAATTGTTTTTCGCCTAATTATCTTCCTAGTTATCTTAAAATTCTAAATTGAATTTCTATGAATCGGGCTTACAAATGCCCTCCTAAACCTATTTATTTATTTATTTTCTGAGCTGTATTTCAAATTCTCACTCCGAAAGTCTCTCCTGTTTAAAACGGTGGTTTAGCATGAAATCCATTTGACCGTACTCTGTCCTTTTGTTGTAGCTTTTCTTGCTGCTGTTAATAGTTTGATTATTACACTATTAATTTCTATTTCTTTTTCTGTATTAATCTATCCTCTCTCCAAGTGTACAAATTAGTAAGCTATCGGTACCCTAAGCGAGTCTTTCTCGTGGATTGATGCGCTGCGTTCAGGATACTTCTTAGAACTATCTGTACTTAATTCTAATTATTCTACCCACACCGTCTTATACTATTCGCTTAATTCTTCTAACTTAAACCCTAATTATTTATATTAATGGCACTAACGTTCTCTTCTTTATCCGGCTTTTTAGAATATTTCTTGTTTTATTCAACCGGTCCAATACTGTTCGCTATTAATCTTTATATTTGCTCCTCCACTAACTTTCACTATATTCTTTTATCTGTTAATGTTCAAATAAATTTGTAGGGCTGACGCACACCCTTTTATGTTCGAATTTTTAGATTTAATATGAGATTTCCAGTTTTATAAAAAGAAACTTCTATAGCTGCGCACAAGCGAGTTCTGGCTTGGTTGGCGGTTTTGACTGATAAGAGAGCTCTCCTCGGTTTGAAGCTGCCTTTTATACTTTCTCGTCTTTCCCACTCTCTTATTTTAGCTCCTTTGGTCTATTGTCTCATATAATTTCTTTTGTTTCAGCTCGCCCCGCCATCCTGCCCCTACATCCCCTCACTGCCAGAGCGAGGCCAGCCGGTCGCTGACCCGCTATTTTTCGGCAGCGAAGGAATGCGACAGGATCGAGCTTGTTCGTGGTCTCGGCCAGCCTTTACTATGATTTTGATCTTTTCTATCTTTGTACTTTTCTTATCTTAACTATTTTGTATTTGTATAAATAAATACTTTTCTTGGTAGTAATTTGTGTTTTTAATTTTATTTTGTTTCCTTTTTCAGATATTATCAATAAATGATTTTGTTTATTGTTATTTTGTGTTTTATTTTATTCCGATTTTATTCTGTTTCTCTTTTATGTCTTTTAGGATTGTGACTACGTCACAACCTCCTCCTAATCCGACCAATCATCACGTACGCTGCGCCTACGTGGTGGAATCTGAACGTCTCGATGATGGAAAAATTACGTCAATTCGAACGGAAATGTCTGCGAGTTTGCCTTAGGTAATACCGCGATCCCGACGACGATTACCACAGCTTTATTAGCAATAAGCGAATTTATGATATGGCAAACATCCCGCGCATTGATAGTTTTATTATTAAATTAACTAGAGATTATTTTAGTCGTATATTAAACCCCACTATGGACCAGTACACGAATATCGATGATGACCTGGCGAGAGCTCAGCTCAGTATGGGATATATCCCACCTCAATTATTTATGTGGATCGATAACTCCGGCTTAATCCAAGATGAAAATAACGTGCCTATACTGTTTCACTGGAAAAGAAATAAGGCAAATAAGCGAATCTCGCTTCGCGCCGATAGCTTCCGCAGGCATCCAGAAATGTTTCGCGACTCGGTGGCGCTACCGGAAAGAGACACTGTTGATTTCCATCGTTTAAACGTTCGTAAATACTGGTGGCTTTCCCGGCAATCTGTGCATCTACGCGAGTTAGAGCACAGGAAAGCCCAAATTACAGCCGCTAATAGACAAAAACGACCTTTAGCTCGCCCGCTGTAAGCGGAGACGAGACATAAGAAGAAAGCTGTACTACGTGCACTCTATACATATGTAAATAGTCTTAGTTTGTAGTTCTAGATTTAAACACCTTTTAGTTTTAAGTTCTACCGACATATGAGATGTACACAGGGTTTTCGTTTCTTATTGCATTTTTTTCTTTTTTTTTCCCTACGAATATACACTGACGGGCGTATTTAATGTATGACTCGAGGTCTCTATAAGCCTAACCGGCTAATACTTATTTTTTTGTTACATCCTCTGCGATAAGCTATTGTTAAGCACGAGTTTCTCCACCGGAGAACCAATGCTCACATCAACCACAATATGATGAGTCTTTTTGTATGTTTTTATTTCACTCCACAATATTATTGTAAAGCTGAAGAAATAAATCATTTATAAAAAAAAAAAAAAAACGTTCAACCGCTCGATCGTTTCAATAAAAGCAGTAGTCTAACGAATATAATTTTTTTTTTTTTTTTTTAAACAGGGGAACTCTGTCTAACCATAAATCCCTGATCGGTCAATAACTCAATACACAACGCCTATGACCTAACGAATAAAGTAAATCAAGGAAAGAAGAATATTAATACTAATTAATAAAAGGAAATATTGCAAAATACACCGGCGCCTTTAACGACGCAAGATACGCCTCGGACCGTTCAAATCCCTCGAATCCAAGCATCAAATACGGGACGATGTCCGATTACGCTCTCCGCGCTGCTAAGATAAGATTAAGACCAACAATAATAAATAAAAAAATAGATCACTTAGTTATCGAGAAATGCCAATTAATTTGGATAATACGCGACGCGGTCCATAACGTACTAGTCCCTTTCACATCAAATTCACAACGGGACGACGTACGAACGCGCGCACGACCTTCTAAATCGAAACGAAAGAAAACTCAAACAAAACCATGTAAATCTAAAACCCATAATTCGATAAAATCCGTGACGCGGTCTATCCCGTTCAAATCCCACACAAACGATCACACTTCGGGATAACGGCCTAACTCGCGCACGGTTTAACCGTCAGCAGAAAACAATTAATTAATACAATGACTTTTCCCCGGCTTCTACCAGTTAAACGATCTCGAGGTTACACGCTACGGACGCCGCAGTTCCCGATACAAATTCATACTCTGCATGAGGTGTACAGGAGTCGCAGGCATGACCAAGTTCGAATAAATTAATAGTCCACAAATTGAATGACAAAATAATAAAAGAATGGCGAAAGACCGTGGAAGAGAAGAGAGCTCACCGGGACGATGGTGCTGCGATGTTCCTTGAAACCCGGAAAACAAAACTCGAATATCCTCAAAGTCTCAGTTCTCCTGTCTAGATCGGATGACAGCAGGTATCGATATTATGCAGGCTGGTTCCTTAACAGTTATCTCCGGTAGCGTTACTCTCCTTCGCCTCGACCATTTTCCTCGAACAATAGCGACGGTACAGCGGGACAAAAGAACAACGCTATGTCTTACTCGCTCGACAGCCCCCGGGAAAAAGCCCTGAGGTCCTGCAGGCACGCGTGCCCGTGAGCTATGATCCCCACTTAACCCATCGAACTCGGTTTATTGGGGGAAACTGTGTCGCACGTTGACCGCGACTAGCGCCTCAGCTGGGCGACGCATAAAATTAACAACCGATCCTCGGGACGTGTAGCTCTGTCCGGCCGGTGAACCCCAAACAACCGATGGATTGTCGTTATTACATGCCAGCCGACAATAGATGGCGGCGTATAGCTAATGTATTAACATCCAGCGGGACCCTAATATTTCCCCATAGATAAAGATGTAACCAGTCTGTCGATGCAAAAAGTCGATGCCAAATCCAAAGGCCAGCCATCGGCAAATGCGGTGCTCTCCTCCGTCCGGTCGTACAAGTTCTAATATATATATAAAAAAAAATAAAACAAAAAAAAAATATAAATAAATAATTAAATTTCGTATAAAAATGACCCCCTACAGCACTGTGAGATCGTGCTGGTAGCCGTCGAGCGAGGAGGACGCAGCCCGAATATTCTGCCACGTTACACTTTATAGCCTAAACCTTCCATCAGAGTACTAATTTTTTCTTCAGCCTTATGCTTCAGATTTTCCCCTGATTCGCACAGGCGCGTTTTGAATGCTTCTCTTGGATGCATGCCAGTTTCAATGATATGCGTGGCTATGTTAATACCTGCGCGACGTGCCTCTTTACCGACAGTCCGCGCAACTTATTTCAAGAGAGGTATACGTCGAACGAGACCTCCTAGGAAATTTGCAATATCGTGACCTCGTTAATTCGGTGAGCCTATATACTGTAACATAGTTACACTCTCTAGCCCACATTATTATGTCGAACGGTATAAGGAGCCGAGGGATACGCAGAAACACCTGCGAAATTAGAATAGATACAGAAGCACCGAGGTTTGCGGGCATTAGGCCATCGCACCGATTATAAAAACCAGAGCTGTCGTTGCTCCGGAATTCCCTCGCTGATGTAAACAGCAGGTCAGCGACCAGCTGGCCTTGCTCGTCGGCGAGGGGAAGGCGGTGAGCGCGGCAGTGGCGAACCGCAAAAGCCTAAAGATGCATTACATTTAAAATTACGATAGAAAAATAGGCAGACGGGACTGAGGAGAGAAGAGTCTCCGGGGTGAGAAGAGTCTCTTGGCGTGATAGCATAAACAGTGGAGGACAGAAAATTGATTACGAAAAATTCTAGTTAAAAGTGAAAATTCGAGAGTTATTTCCAATATTAGATATCGTAGAGTCTGTGTTCACTCCAGAAAGTAAAACAAGTGTGCGATACCCAGAGGCCAGCGAAAAAGGAAAAGGACAGGCGAGAAATAACTATGTAATTAACAAGAACCAGTTGTATAGTGTAGAAATTGTCAAATCATCAGAATTTAACTAGTCTATAAGTTGAATGGAGTAGATGCGTAGGATTAATTAATACGATTAAGCGAGTAGATTTTAAGAGAATAGGATTAAGAGGATAAATTCAAGCATAGGAAAATAAGTGCATCGAAATAAGCGTGTAGTGTGTAAGGAAATAAAATTAAATAGTGTGAATTTAAAACCGGCAGTATAAACCGAAATTGCCCGATGGTGTGAGTGGAAGAAAGAAAGAGAGAAAGTGAAACGAGAGCAATATAGAAAGCATTGTAAACAGAGTTGATACATTCTGTCAAAGAGTGAGTTCGATGCGAGTGGCTGTGTGTGTGTATGTTTGTAGTCACTGGGTCAATGCTAACGCATTGACACGTAACAGATCTTCGAGCCCGAAGATACCGAGAATTTGTAGACGCGTAATACGAAAATAATGTAAAAATAATCGCCGGAATTACTGAATTTCGATGCATCATATGAGATATCATTGGCCGGAAACCGAAAATTGACATTTTATGAATTTATTCTCGTCTTTAATAAACCTAACTCTCATACACCTCGAAGTCTGATATTAATTAGTACTGTGTCTGAGCCCGAATTTCCACGATAAATAAAAATAATTGTCAATGATAAAAATTATCGTTACATTACATGGCTGATACCACCATAAGCGGTTCGAGCACCACCACTTCCCGTTTGCATATCGAATTATTCGTCATAGTCATCCAGAGCATTTCAAGCATTTAGAGCAGTTCAAGTTAATCTGTACGTTTATACTATAATGTCACCGACAGCGTCCCGTACTCGAATAGTATCGGCTCGCCTTACTCATCCGTTATATCAATAGTTATTGTTTGAAAAGTAGAGCGTAATAGAGGAACATAGCGTGGTGGTGAGAAGCTTCTTATTTTTACAGACCCATAATTACGATTATCAGCAGCAGTGGCTGGTACGACGCGTAGCAGAGGTGTGTGCACATCTACAATGATATAGAGTCAACAGATATCAGTATAAACGTACATCATATCAGGAGTCCCGTTGGCGAGATCGGCAGGTCTCTGAGCAACGTATTCTCTCTGAACTACTACTACTTCCTCAGCTTGTGTGAATCCTAAAACCTTGGTCAATACGTTGGAGAAGTAGAAGGAGTGTTCCAGGTTCATATAGGATTCACAGATATGCGTCACTGTCATATATCCGTTGTGGGGGTATTTAAATTTCAGATGATCCGCAACACATAGTACTCGTATTTCGTTAATAGTCTCGAGAAATGTGTCTATGCTATGGTATGCACTGGGTGATACACAGGCACGATCTTCCTCAAAGTCGAAGTTCGTTATGATACCAGGTGTTGCAATGTTCGTTACCATATTATCAGAGTTCCGCTTACCCTCGGAAGGTATATGTAAAATTGTCATGGTTATGTGTATTTCCCCTAATAAAACAGCCCAGCTACCGTGGAGAGACATACAATTTATTGTGTAAATGAGTGGTACACCGTGTCGTCACATTATCGGAATAATAACTCATACTACTGTTGCTGGGTAAAACAATATAAAACTCGTCTTTCATTTTACAGGCCCATTCTTAATCTTCTTCGTTTGTACTTTCGATAACTCAGCTTCATAAAATATACCATCAGTAACCTCGTCGTGGAGATCACGGAGGATGTATATCACGGGGTAAATACTGAGTAATACACGATGAATCTTGAATAGCTGACTGCTCCATCCACATTCGTAACCTTTTGCAAAGGCTTCCTTCACCCTACTGATGCGTACGATATCACCCACATTGTATTTAGGAGAGCAAGCTAGCGGCTGTAGTGAGCGTCACAGAGGCAGGAGCCATTTTTATACCATTATGCGTAGAATGGTTGTATGCAGAAACGATGTACTGCAGAACGTCAAGGTAACGTTTTTATCTAGAATACGTGAAATAATGCCACATTCTTTCTTTCAGCGTTTTATTGAACCTCTCGACAATATTCGCTTTTATATCAGGGTTTCTCGCAACACGAAACTGAATGTTTTTTTTCTCTAAGAGAGTCTGGATTGCAGAACCGATGAATTCTTTAACCTTGTCCGTCTGTAGGCAAACGGGCGATCGGTCATTACTATTTTTTTTAGATATTGGGTCTGAGAAAAAGTTCGTGGCGTTTTTTTAGTAAAATTCAACTGGCTTTCTTATAGTGTGAAAATAAATTTATTTAAACCAAAAATGCTCCATTATTATCGACAATGATTTGCCATTTTTCGGGTAGAGCCGTGATGCCATCGGTGAAGAATTTCTGTGGTCGAACGGCTTACCATCCCTTGTCCACGATCTTTGACGCTTCCGATTGTCCTACGTGATCCATTTTTCATCACCGGTTATGACACGTTTCAGAAATGGCTCGATTTCATTGCGCTTCAGCAGCGCATCGCAGATGTTAATTCAGTCTATCATGTTTCTCGCGCTCAACTCATGAGGAACCCATACATCGAGCTTCTTTTTGTAGCCAGCTTTGTGTAAATAGTTCAAAACAGTTTTGTGATCAATGCCTAGCTCCATACCAATATCGACACTGCTGATACGTTTACCTTGCTGGACTTTTTCAAGAATTTCATGAGCTTTTTCAGTGATTGGACGACCAGAGCGTGACATATCTTTCACATAAAAATTACCAGAACGAAAGCGAGCGAACCATTTCCGCGCAGCAGATTTTGATAAAATACCTTCACCGTAGACAGCACAAATTTTTTCACAAGCCTGCGCAGTGTTCTTCCCTTTGTCGTAATAATATTGCAAATAGAGTGCAATTTTCTATTACTTTTCTCCATTTTCAAACGCAAACAACTTTCCAACCACTGCACCCATTTCGATGTTTATATACTCAAAGTAACGCTCGAAGTGTCACCTTTCCAACGAGCGTTTAGTGGTGTCGCTGCGATCTGTTCCTTGACTTATTTGCAATTGATGCCATCTATCGGGAAAAACGCCACGAACTTTTTCCCAGACCCAATAAAATGAGGTTAAACGCTTTAGCCATAGATGCAGCGGTCTTGTCGCGTAAGGGCTGAACATATGCAAATTTACTCAGAACATCTATAACTGTGAAGAGGTAAACATAACCATTATTGTAATCCTTAATCGAACGAAGTGTAACATCCTGTGCTTGAAGCCATTCCAGCGCCTTTACCTTGGAAATTTGCTTCTGATACGCCTGGCGTAATAATTTGGCAGCACCTGAAAACGATACTTAATGGGCTGAATTAAAGTACAGTTTTTCTAAAGTTTTCATGTTTATAATTTGAGATTAACCCAGGTTACACGTCTTTTCTTTATAATAACTAGTGCCACTCTGTCCAGTGCAATCTGACTGTAGCGCCTGTCATCTGTTCTCACGACCACTGACAAACAATGACTGACTCATTTCGGCTACTCCCTCGCTGTCTGTAATGCTATGGTCGACCTGCGACTATCGCAATGTTGAGTCAGCTCTGGGCTCCATCCACAACGCCTCATTGCCGATGAATACCCGAAGTATCTGCATCGTTCTCAGAAATCTGGTAAAGGCACTGTGTCCCGCTGACTGAGGTGAATATTTTCCTCGCCATCATGGCGTTGTTCACGGGATCAACAATATTTGAATCCTTGATTATTTTTCCGGTGACCGACACGACCCCGGCAGAATCCCAAGAGAAATTAGACCGCGGTGCGTCACGCAAACGACGAAGTAGCAGTATCGCTTCGATGCGAAATTTAGCCAGTAAACTTTCAATTTTGACAGAATCGTTCATGTCATTACAGGTTTCTTCTTCTTCTTCTTTATCACAATCAGGCTCTATAGTATGTTTATTCTTTATAAGCGCACGGTACTGCTGAGCTCTTTCATCATCGACGAAATGGAGGTAACGTTGTAGTGCAGCTGAGTATGCACCCCATTTTTCCTTCTCATCCTTGTATGCATTAGAATTCAAAATTTCATTCATTTCCGTGTCCAATCTAGTCAGTGTAGCATCAATAACTGCGTTGGGCGCCCTTGAGACGTGTCCATATTAAAAACTGGTTGTTTATTATTTTGCGCGTCCAGCTGCGATAGCTGTTCCTCCGGCACGTGTACCATTTTTCTTATTTGCTCACAGAAACCCACTACTCTGAACAACGAATCGTTTCTTACTCTTCCAGCAGCCTTTTTTTAGGTTAAACTATGGAGAAAGGGAACGTACCGATATAATTTTTTTCTTTGATCGGTCTTCAGAGGCACGTTGCTGCAAAGAACATTGAAGGCGCACTCACAAATACAGCGGACGTTGCCTGGATCTACTTTATGTAAAACAGCCACGCGTTGTTCCTGTTTGAGATGTTGAAGAGATTGCAATATTGCAACGTGCTTTTTGCAAAGCGGTGAACGACCTGAATCAAAATACGCGTGTCGAACTGTCAATCATCTTGATGTATTACTCCTTTTAACTTCTTTCGTACGGCGGGCTTTCGGAGTAGCGCTACTCCGAAGAATGTACCACGGGCACTGACAAACACAAATACAATGGTTAGCTTTTGAATTTTTTTTGCGCGTACGTACACAAAATGATGAGGATCGTCCGGAAAAATACAGGTGCAAAATCTCCAGTTATTAGGTGTCGATTGCTTCAAATCGAGCAATAAATAACTATGCGGCTTGGACGTTGCATCGTGATAGATTTATTGTAATAATTGTGGGTTTTCTGGTTACACTTGGCGCGCGAGATGTTGAATTTGAGCACGATCACAAGGATTTTTGAAAACTGCGATCTAGATGAACGTTGGCATTCAGCGAGATATCCAGCTGTCCGTGTCCTTGGTGGAATAAGTTTTGGGTAATAAAGACAACGCTCAGGTTTTTATGGTGGCTGCCTTTGGTGAAAAGATCTACAACGCTGTTATTCGATGTCTCACGCATCAAATCATCGATTATTATGAGTTTTGCACGGAGGTCACTCGCATAATCGGCACTCTGTGGTAGGCCTTCATGAAACTCTATCGACGTACCATATATGCGGGCTGCTACTCGGATTAATAGAAGATAATTCTCTCGAATACCTCACTATTCATACATGAAATAAACTTCAAAACTTTTTCACAAAGTACGTTTTACCGCAACCCGTAGGGCCGCAGGTCATTGATGGCCAGGAATGTCTCCACCGCGTGTCCATCTGTACGAATGCGTCAATTTTCCATACAATCGTGCAAGTTAAAGGGTTCCAACAGTCGGAATATGTACAAAACCTTTCGTTGGGATACCCAAGTTAAATATGCGCCGCTGCTCCTCTCTTCCTCTTCTTCGTGCTCACAACCTCGAGCCGCTGCGTGAGCTTGGAGAGAGTTAGTATACAGACATGAGGGCTCAAGCGCGGTAGCATGTAGCGAAGCTTGCCCAAGGATTTTACCTGAATACATTAAGTTTATATTTATAGAAATCTGTGTCGTCTTATTCACCCCACAACATCAATCCTAACAAAAAATAAGTGGTCCAGAAATTAATCCTTTTGCCACTACCGAATAAAGTGTTTCACGTGCATTATACAAGCAAGATAAGAGGGCACGGTTGCAGATGCTTTAACACCTTTTATTTCCCAATAACAACATAAATAGTTAATTTCCTGTAGCCGTATGTGAGTGAGCCGTATTTACCGTGACGTCTTTATTTGACGCTCGACGGTTTACATTTCTTTTTTTCTGCATACGTGAAAGCATGATGAAACTGCGTACGATGTATAGCGTCGTATTTTAACTCGATAGGTTCTACCTTGTCGTCACATATATAGGAATGTATTGTGTTCTAATGAATCAATTGACTATTTGCGAAATTGAGCGTTATGAGCGTTACCGTCGGGAGCGCGTGTTATGAATAAATAGAATTTGGGCCCTTCGGAAACGAAAGATTTTATATAACACCCTAGAGCCAATTCGTCAGTAAGGCCTCCTAAAAGCTGACCTGTTGGGGGTTCGTATTGAACAGGGTTATTCTTCGCCACGTAAATAACCGAATCGGTGTCGCAGTACAACGCACGCCTATCTAGACACTCTAGAGAACTATGAAGTTCCAATCAAGCCTGAGCAGTTGCATATGCTGCGATTATAGAATTCACTATACCTGATGAGATTACGACGCCGCCGTTTTTTATGTAACTGACATACAATATCTCATGATTTACAGGTAAGATACCCGTAATTTCGTACTCGGCATTAGTCAATAATTCCAGGAGCTCGGCGCGCGTCGAAACTATAACCGTATGTGACAGATTTTCACCACAAACGGTTATAAAGAATACATCGACGAATCGTATCTGTTCAGCATCCTTTACATCGTAGAGCGTGACCACATCTGCGCATACGATCGTACTAACATTTCCAAATCTCCGTTAGTGTGTACCCGCTATATCGTATCTTATAAACTCCGATCTTTATTTAACAGAAAGCACCGCGGACAGCCATGTCAGTGGCATCAATAGAACTGTTATGCATGTGCCAGTTCAGGGGTTTCGTAGTAACCATCTACCATTAAATTCTGAGGCAACTTGAACTCACGCGATCGATCTGCGCGAATAACGCGGTGTCTTAGGGCATATTCCATGCATACGAGCCACGAAACTGCTTTACTTGATTGATTATCAGTCCATCGGCCCGCTTTCTTCATGAAACCGATCGCGTCATCTTCGAGTACATTTTTCCAGAAAATCCGAAGGCGCGCTGACGCTATCATCGTGCTCTCGTCGAACGGACAAACACACCCTATGTCTATAAACATTTTGCGAAAAACCAAACTCGTCTGCCTTGATATCGTAATATTATTATTCTTGCAATATGCTACAATTTCTTTGTGAAAATCTAACACATAATTTGCGTTTTTTCAATTCGCGATACCACGGTTCGAATATATCGTTGCGTACGGTCGCTGACATACTATCTTAAAGTAATACTCCTTCGGTGGAAATTTCCCTACATAATATTGACTTTTAGTCTCATTGAATAAGGGAGGGAAAGTACCTTTTGCTAGAGTATCAGTTAACCCGAAGGATTGCTATCCTTTCACACGATAGAAAGGGACAAACCTTGAAAAGGTGAGAGGTGTGGTTCTTTGTCGTGGTCCTGAAAAGGACCGGTGGTGTGATAACGAGGCTAGTTAGGCCCGAAGAGCTCGTTTAATCGGGTTGCGAGCTGACGAAGGTCGGTTTTGCAAGGTGCCTAATAGTAGCGACTATAGTCGAAAGGCTGGACCTCGATGGGGATCAAAGGGGGTGGAGCGGAAGTTTCGAGCTTTACCGGTGTGGCGGTAATTACCAGGTGTACAAGTATGAAATGCGGATTATTTTTCTAAAAAAACATGTTAAATTCGGAAGAAAGATAAAAAATGCTTTATTCAAAGTATGCTCCATCGCTTGTTATACATTTTTCCCATCTTTCGGGCAATTTATGAATACCACGGCAGTAAAAATCTTCCCTTTTTGCTGCAAACCATTCATCGAGCCATTTTTTCACATCTCCATACGAACCAAAGCGCTGCTCAGCAAGTGCGTGACCCATCAATGCAAACAAGTGGTAATCGGAAGGAGCCAAGTCTGGTGAGTAAGCCGCATGGGGTAGAACCTCCCAGCTGAGTGCTTCCAACGTGGCGCGAACCGGTTTTGCCATATTTGATGGAGCATTGTCATGAAGAAAAATGACTTTGTCTTACCTCTTTCGGTATTCTGACCTTTTTTCAAGCAGCGAACGGTACGAATCGGTCAATTGTTGTTGGTAACGTTTAGTATTAACCGTTTCCTCAGGTTTTAACAGCTCATAATAGACCAAGCCTCTATGGTCCTACCAAACACAGAGCATCGTCTTTCTGCCAAAGCGGTTCGGTCTTGCGGTCAATGTGGATGGTGCGCCTGGGTCTACTCATGATTTTTTACGCTTGGGATTCTCAAAATAAATCCACTTTTCATCCCCTGTAACTATACGATGCAAAAACGGCTTCCTTTTGTTTCGAGCGAGCAAAATGTCTCATGTGTTTTTGCGCTTTTCCATTTGCCTATCGTTCAACTGATGTGGTACCCATCTTCTGGTCATCTGAATCTTTTCCATTTCGCGTAGCCGATTGGAATCAGCTTGTTGACTAACGCCCAATTGCTCGGCGAGTTGTTTTTGTGTTTGCGAATCATCTTCGTCCAACAATGCTTGCAATTCGACATCTTCGTATTTTTTTTGCGGCTGCGAAGATATAGTAATACCCTGCTATACCGACGGAAAGGAAAGAAGAGCGGGGAAGCCGGTATAAAAGGGCACGGCAAACCACAGTCCGAGAGCATTCTGTTCACAGACTTTCGCCAACATCCGGAATCTATCAAAGGAGGACTACCTAATCAACCAAAGGAAGACCAGCTAATCGACCAAAGGAGGACCAGCCATCCAGCTAAAAGAAGGACCATCTAGTCAACCCAGGGAGAAGCATCTTCAACTGCACCACTCCAAAGACCAGGCCTGAAACCGCTGGCCCAGGGAAAAACGAACATCTCCAAGGCTAACTACAGAGCCACCAGTCATCCAAGTCATCCAGCATCCCAGTCGACGAGATCTCCCATCGAAATTAAACCAAGTGGTATGGATCAAAAATATATTAAATCCATAGGGACTAAAAAACACCATAGAAACTAGCTAGAGCTGCTCCTGTCGCATTTCCGATGCGCCGATGCACCGAGGATGCACCGCGCTGACGCTTCCACCGGAACAGCGGCGGGACCAGCGCGTAGATCGCTTGGCCAGGAGAGCTCGAGTGAGAGCTCTGTCACCACTACAGTCCACGCGCTATAGGTATAGAATAGGCTACGTCCGAAGGCAAGAAATAATAACAGAGCCGATATAGATATATTAACGATAATAAGCCCAGCAGGCTCTTTCTATGTGTAGAAACTATACTACCATATAACTACAGATAATACTTCAGTAATTCAATATAAAATCTCCTACTTCATGCGGACGCGATTATATAGGCATGCGTAAGCCCGGGACAAGCTCGTTTTGTAAGGTGCATAATCACCAAAATTAAGGAAAAAGGAGCACATTTAATTCTCACACAAATTATTTAACTTTTACCTGTATAATTTATTTAATGTGTCTAATAAACCATACTTTTACCTAATACTGAAGCCTATATTAATTTCTTCCCTGCTCGAGTTCGAACTAAAACCCTTTAAGGGTGATGTTAACGTAAAATACCGTTACAATTATAATATCTTCTAAGATGTAAAGGATGTCTAGATCAGAGGAAGTCGGAGATGGAATAGCTGGTGTCTAGAGAGCCGTCACCCGAACGTGAAGAAGAGGTTGTGAGCCATTCGGTCGCCGACCTGATCGTTTAGGCATCGGTAGTCGTGAAGAGGAAGGAAAGTTGGGAGCGAGCTAACAACAACCACGAAGAGTAGGGTGAAGCAGAAAGGCCGCTATCAAGGGATGGGAGCGAGCCAACAACTACCACGAGGAGGAAGAGTAGGGTGGAGCAGAAAGACCTCTACCCAGGGTTGGGAGTAAACCAATAGCTACCACAAAGAAATAGTTGGTGAGGAAGGTGAGAGGTTAGGACAGTGGTAGGTGGGTTACGGTAAATGAAGGTAGTCTGTTAACTGGAATGTAGGGATGTGGTTTTTAAGCCTCAGAACCGATTGATTTTCGGTTGCGACTGAGCGCTTCATATTTACGTCAGGAGACCATAGGGCTTACGAGAAACAGGTAGCCATCTCGCGGTGGCATCGTAATACTGAGGATTACATAGGTAGGCTGAGGGAAGCTCGGCATGGGTTGTGTATAGTGAATATCGATTGCTTTATATGGGTAGACGAGTGTGCCTTGAGTGGCGTTCGGCGTGTATTATCGATGAATCTGGAGGTGAGTATCTGTTGGTGTTGTGAGTCTGGAGTGACGCGTATATCCGTCGCGTTGCATGGGTAGATTAGTGTGTATGTTGAATTGCGTTTAGCGTGTATCTATGTGAATCGAGAACGGGTGTAAAAGGGAACCGCTGGATAGTTTTATGGCGTAGCCTTGGGGTACAACAGGATTTCAGTAATTTGATCAAAAGCATATGAACGTAGTGTAGACTGTCGGGAAAGACGTGTTTTTAAATACGCATGGTGATAATCGCATGGAAAATCAGCTGACGCACGGTGATTGATATTCGCCGTGCGTCGACCTGTTCCTGCTGGGTAGTGTGCTGCGCTCGGCTATCACGAAGGTAACCGAGGCAGTGCCTTGCAGGCATGCTGCTTATGCGAGAGGTTGTTTCTCTCGCTTGACTTCAGCGTCGCACAACGATGCTTTTGTAAAGCACAGCCATCATGAGAATTTTTGACACTGCTGTGAAAACCCGCTGGCACGACACAATCCTCTGCTCTCACCTCGGACAATTTTATCGACTTCACCGGATCTACTCATCGTATTCGTGCTCAACAGGACTCAAAACACGGTAAGAGTGCATCGTTACAATTTATCTAAATTCAATGACAGTGAGGTATGGAAATCTCATTAGTGCATCCTCATAACTCTCACACCGTGGCGAGCTCTGTAGCGTGGGCTGCACCATGTTTCACCTCAAAACCTACAGCACACAATTAATATAATTGTATGTGCTTTTCACTGAATTATTCTCATTCTCTCTCAATTAAATTCACTCAGAGTTTATTTGTACTATTACTTCTCATTTGTGCATCCTCATAATTTACATCTTGTGGCGTGCTCTGAAGCACAGGTTGCACGATGTCCACCTCACAAACTAAGCACATAATTCATACAATTGTGCGCTTCTCAACAAATGTTCAACCTGAATTCTTTTCTATTTTTTTATATATATTTTTTTTGTAGTGTAATAGTCGAAGTTGGAATAAAACCATTTTTTCTAGCGACATCTTTTGGTCTGGTTATTTTACACCTGCCTTGAGTGAAAACTCATTCTTTTCCGATATATTCCAGATTCCATCTACTATCACCACCTGGAATTCTCAACAGGATGGCAACTGGATCTTTTTTTCATCCATAAGATAGCGTAGAATGATCTGTGCATCGAAGCCTCCTGCATTGTGAGCAATTAAGATCGTACGCGAAAGTCCTTTGATATCCTGCATAGCTAGCTCCACCAGCTAAGCTACTGGGCTATGTTTAAATAAAAACTCATGTCACCACAGAACTCGCAAGGCTCTACTACAGAGTCAAGGTTGCAACAGCTTATACAGACCCGTTGAGCTACGCATAGACTCGGTTCCTATACGCGTGTACTCGTGGTATCCTCCAAAGTTTTACACTGCTGCGTTTCAAAATCATAGAAGATGAATTGCTTTTTTTTTAAATCTCTGTTCTTTACAAGAAGCCTTATGAAACATAAATGATTGTACGATATATCTGATTTATGAGTTTTGCAGAACCCTTCACCGCACACATGATTCATTTCGTCTAACGGTCTTATCGTGCCAAAACAGTCACAGCAGCGTTTAACGGTTGCGCAAACAGTCGGTTTGTGGGTCGCTTCGGCCTCGGATATTGTGACTCTTGAAATATGTCTCCCCGAAAAAAATGCGATTGCACACCACGCATCTGATCGTATCTTCCGAGTTCGGGACACATGGGCGTATCGCGAAACAACAAGAACATCTTTCTCTTCTGCATTGATGATCGAATTTACTACCAGGTGTATGCATAAGTTTTTTCCGGTTTAACTAAGAGATGGCGCCAGCGGAAAGTACGCAGCGTATTAATTTGACACATACGTCATTTTGTTCGTCTGACATTAACCTACAAACACACACAAGTT
Source organism: Cylloceria caligata (assembly GCA_963942595.1). NCBI lineage: Eukaryota > Metazoa > Arthropoda > Insecta > Hymenoptera > Ichneumonidae > Cylloceria > Cylloceria caligata. The sequence goes on from OZ012708.1 coordinate 16,277,505, forward strand.
GAGTCCGCAAAAAACTAGCGTCTTTGTTTTATCGTTCAGTGATCATGTCGAGTTTTGTGCCTGAAAAAGAACATTTGCGGCACGCATTGCTTTTCTTATTTAATCAAAAGAAAAAATTATTAATTTAAACCACGCATTAATCGAAAGACGACCGGAATGGGCCAGAAGACATGGCAAAGTGATTTTGTTACACGACAATGCGCCGTTTTACACAGCAAAAGCAGTGAAAGACACCTTAAAATCGCTTGGATGGGACATCCTTCCGCACCCGCCGTATTCGCCAGACCTGGCGCCATCTGACTATCACCTCTTCGCATCAATGGGGCACGCGCTCCCAGAGCAGCACTTCAGCAATTTCGAGGAAGTTGGAAAATGGCTCGATGAATGGTTTGCCGCAAAAGACAAGCAGTTTTTCTGGCATGGTATTCATAAATTACCTGAAAGATGGGCGAAATGTGTAGAAGCCGATGGCCAATATTTTGAATAAAACAAAAATTAATTTCCCTTGAAAATTACGTGTTTTTTTTACCAAAAAACCGGAAAAAACTTATGCATACACCTGGTATATAGTGTATCGTACGATGTGCAAAAACCTGTACTGCTTATCGCTCCTCTCAGATCGAAAATCTGTGTTCGTAATATAAGACATACAACGTGGGCCGGACTTTTCCTACTGCGTTCAAGGCGGTTCAAGGTATTTCCTTTGAGTCCCATTGAAGATGGATTTTTTGAACGCCGCCCTAAGTCCAAAAACTCGAAAATGACAATCGCAACACCGTATCTCGCTAAGTAATCCTGGTAATGACCGATTTCATTTACATAACATCCTTTTCTCCTTACCTTGACACTTGCACGCCGTGTAAGATCAAACGCTGCAATTTTTTGAGCTGATCCGTTAATCTCTCTCACCCGCTGCCATTTTTTATGTTAGTCCCCTGTGCGTATTTCGACCCGTTCCGCATGCACGAGGGCTGTTGCCTGCGAACAAGGTAAACAAAAATTATCACCATTGTAAATCTTTAAGATAGATCTTTTTGCTACCCCCTCATGTGTTAAGCCGTTCCGGCGACCCCTACCCTCGACACCCTTAACAACAAAGTTTTTATATTATACTCGTCATCGATATTAAAAGATTCTGCGCTTTGAGCAACACTGCTTATAAGCTGCCATATGTCTTGAAGCACGTAATCGCGGGCAGGTCGAAAGAAATGCCATACGGGACCGTATGTCAAAGTACTCGCGGTGAATGATTTACCTATATAATCTCTACCCATTACACACGTTCCGAGAGGTGGTTCGCCAATACGCATAGTCGTTTCGCGACCACGAAGTTTAAAACGCTTAAAATAACGCGCAATGTCCTGAATCATTTGGAGTCAAACCCCTGGTGGTTTCACCGGGTCTATAAATATGAAACCGGAATTTGCCCATAGATGGCCCTAGCTGTCAATGTAGTTACAGTCAAACCGCGTCATTGGCGCCATTTCCTTGTTGACATCTCTGACAAAGATTTTCAACTCACAACAATACAAGTTTCATACAACAGCATAGTTTGTAATAGCGTTGAACCTGTCGAATTTTATGCCTGGAAACTACGATTTGCGGACAGCATTGATTTTCTGCTACCAATTGAAGAAAACTGCTGCAGAATCGCATCGAATGCTTGTCGAAGCTTACGGTGAGCATGCTCTTGGTAAATCACAGTGCTTTGCGTGGTTTAAAAAATTCAAAAGTGGCGATTTTAACGTAAGAAACAAAGAACGTGGAAGACCACCGGAAAAGTTTGAAGACAGCGAATTGCAAGCATTGTTGGATGAGGATGACGCTCAAACGCAACAACAACTCGCGGATCAATTAAATGTGACACAAGAAGCCGTTTCCATACGTTTGAAAGCCATGGGAAAGATCCAGACGATGGGAAAATGGGTTTTACATGACCCGAATGAAAGACAGCAGGAAAACCGAAAAACCTCTTGCGAAATGCTGCTCGCCAGGTACAAAAGAAAGTCATTTCTCCATCGAATTGTGACTGGCGATGAAAAGGGGATATATTTTGAAAATCCTAAGCGTAAAAGATCATGGATAACTCCAGGCGAACCATCGACATCGACTGCAAGGCCAAATCGCTATGGACGGAAGACAATGCTCTATGTTTGGTAGGATCAGAAGGGTGTGATCTATTATGAGCTGCTAAAACCTGGCGAAACCGTTAATACTGAACGCTACCGATAATAAATGATCGATTTGAATCAAGCTTTGCGTGAAAAACGACCAAAATATCAAAAAAGGCAACACAAAGTGATTTTGCTTCATGATAATGCACCATCACACACAGCAAAACTGGTGAAGGAAACGATTGAGGCATTTAGTTGGGAAATACTTTTGCATGCGGCTTACTCACCAGACTTGGCTCCGTCCGATTACTATAATACTTATTTGCATCGATGGGACACGCACTTGCTGAGCAGCGCTTTACTTCTTACGAAAATGTACGAAAATGGCTCGATGACTGGTTTGCCTCAAAAGAGAAACAGTTTTTTTTGGCGTGGCATCCACAAATTGTCAGACAGGTGGGAAAAATGTATAGCTAGCGATGGGCAATACTTCGAATAAAATATTTTTTATCATTTTCATATAATAAACGTGTATTTTCTATACAAAAATTCCGGTTTCATATTTATAGACCTGGTATGTCTCTGTATGTATTGTAACGGTATTTCCTATTAACATTACCCTGAAGGGGTTTGGTTCAGGCTCGAGCAGGGAGGAAATTAATGTAGGCTTCAATAATAGGTAAAAGTAGGGTTTATTCAGAAAAACAGAATGGTAATTATCGTGACACAAGAAAATAAATATAGAATTAAGTTGTTACTACTTTGATACCTTTTTCTGGCATTTTTGGCTACCACGCGCCTAACAAATGGATATTCCCGGCCTCTTGCATGCCTATATAATCGTATACGCAGAGGAAAAGAATTTAAATATGCGATGTAATATGATTTGCTTTTGAGTAGCTTCATCGGTGAGTTGTACAACTATTTATCTGCCGTGTTCTCTGGGTAACTTATCTTAGCCTATTCGTGGTGGAAGTTGTATTTTCACCTGAGATCCCCGTGACGGCCTACCCGCTCACTCACCTGACCGCCGCTGCACTCCGGCGTCAGCGTCATGCACACAGAGTGCTTTTGCATTGGTGGTACATGTCAGAGCCGTCTTTATTATTAATCTCTATCGTTACGAATCTTTTCCTTGTTATCGCGAATGATTCCTGCTATCTATTTGTCTCTATTCCTATGCTATCATTAGGTATACGTCGTTGGTAATTTTAAATGCTCAAGCTGCTATATTTCTTCGATTCCATAATAGCGATGACTAGCCGGATCGTCTATCCACACTGTCGGCTTTGTTGTTGTTTTGACTACGCTGCTGTCGGGCTAGACGCAGCAAAGGCTCTGCTGCTAGACGTCTATTGTTGGGTCTAATGTCACAGCTTGGTCCTGTGTATACTAGAGCGGCTGCATGCTATCGATTGCTCATCTGGTCTTCTTTCCTGGTAGGCTAGGCTTCTGCATCGGCAGGATCTGGGAACAAGAGTGTTCCCCGATTGCCAAGATTCCTGCTGTTTTATAGTGGCATCCCCTCTGTTTGCCCAGCAGTTTTAGTATCACTATATTTAGTGATGATCCTTTAGCCCATTTCCTGTAGCCCATTGATAGCCTCGGTCCTTTTTAAAATTCGTCGTTTGTCTTAACAACAGTTTTTGAATTCCCAACTGGTCTCAGATGGCGCTCCTCTAGCCGTGCTCTTCTGATCAGAGTAACGGGACTTGGCCCTCGCCGTGCCGGCCTATATGGTGTGAGTGACGCGCGGTCATGGACCATGAGTTGATTAAACCACGCGACAGCTCTTTTATGGGGTGACTGCTCCGGTAATATAATATTTCCATTTGATGAGATTGTTGATTTGGTATCATTTCCATTGACTGTTCCCATAATTGGCTTTCTCATAATTAGTTTTCTCTACTTATTATTGACACATCTTCGATTGCATTACGCCCGTTTTCATCATCGTTATCGGCTTGCTGACTGTTTTCAGGAGCCTTTGCTGTTCCTGATTCACAACCGTTGATGAGCGGAACGTTGCTTCAATTGCATAAGCCTGATGGCCCTGCTACAGCACCATCGTCTTCTCCACACTCAAGTCGAGATACTGCTATTCGAACGAAAATGTTTATTATCTATAATATATTTTTAAGTTCGCTCAATATTTTAAAGTTCATTCGAAATTTTTCGAGTACTTACATTTTGCTGTATGTTGTTCTACCTCATCCATAGTACGAGTTGCTTTTATGACGACAACTATTACAGGATCATCATCATCATCGCCACTGAGGCTGAACTCCGATGAAGTCGCTAATACTGTTGGAATTAACCTAATTATTATTCGTATTCAAAATACAACGCAGCAGTTTTTTCAATACTTACGGCTTTCGAGGTGTATTTGACGCCACAAGTCCTGTCCTTCCACAGCACGTGTCTCTACTATGAGAGCTGCTTCTTCATCGCTTCAGGCATCTAATATATGTCTATATACTAGAGCGATAAATTAATTTAAATAAATAATACTTAAATAATACCCGTATATAATTTATTATGACACAATACTCACATCGAATTTCATAGCGAATCGATTGAGAGCGCCCTACTCGTAACAGCGTTAATACCGACATCACATATTAACCGTAGAGCATACGTTTTTTTAAACACTTGCAATTTTACTGCTCATTCATATACAACGAGGTGAATATGTTAAATAAATTTCAGAGATATTGGACTCTTGCAACATTTTGTATCGCTCGACCTCTCAATTTTTCGTAAAACCATAAAAACGACGCACTTGCGCTTTCTATCTCGCTTACGCACACGCTGCACTTTCGCGATCACTTTATCTCCTTTCTCTCTTGCGATGCAACAAAGAAGCTGCTCTTTGTTGTTCTATTTTTCTTAATGAGAATAAGGGCGTGACTCGTATATTTATTCAGAGGTGATACGCCTTCTTGTTTTCCAACCCTCAAAATAGCGATATCTCGAGAACGGTGAGAGATACGCAAAAACGGACAAATTTTGCGGGCTTAATAAAAGGTGTTGTGCTCGGTGAGATGAAGCTGACCCCTTCATCGAAAAATTTAGCACGAATAACGCTCGGTAGAACGCATCACTGTACACGTAAGCTTAGTCAAAGGACATACGCCTCTATTTGTTTCCTCGGAATGTGGATCTATGCTTTAGACATCCTATGATCAGTACCTCGAGCCATTCTTGTAAACGCCTGCACGTGCAATTTTACTGACGCTATGTACGGCAGTAGCGGCTTCACGATGAAGTGCATGCTACTGTCACTCAATACCAAGTATTCATTACCTCCGGCGCGTCCTCAATGAAGTAGCAGTAGCATCTACGCAATTACGGCATCTCACAGTAGCAGTCAGTATTTCTTCACAGCTCCCAGAATGCACATCGAAAAAATTTATCCGCGCTATAGTCTATAGTGTTTTAAAAACCGTGTTTTTTGTAAAGAGGTGCGAATATATACTGTACGTAGTGTATTCGTTCGCACATAGGAAATGCATACTGCGTACGAGCAATTGCAGGCCGTCCTGCAAGACTTTTACCTAGTGGGTAACAGGGGTACACGCGTGTCCATCGAGGAGTTCGCCGATGACATGTCATGAATTGTATGGCGTAATAGCATTGTGTACCGCGGTGAGGATGTTCAAATGGACTCGTGCGGTTACTTGGCATTATTACTGGTCGATGAGGCGTATACATCATATTTTTATATTGCTGATACTTATCAAGTGGAGGCTTTCTGGAACATGTTGCCTGTGTTAAATAAGGAGTGTTCATTACATGGCCGTGTGTACGTGCATGCGGGTGTGTGTGTGTGTGTGCTGACGGATACAATTTAGGCCCTCGTCGCCGATGTTGTGCCAAAATATATGTAATGAACTCCTCGTTTTACCAGTCCCTCAGTCTTCTCGCGATCATCGGCTACACAGGACATCGAAATCGGGTAAAAACACTGGGGGGACTCACACAATGTGATGAAACTGATCCCTGGAGATATAAAAAAATTAAACAAAATAAAAAGTATTGAACTTCATGTTTTGACGATATCTCGAAAGCGGTAAGAGATACGGCAAAACGGACAAAATTTTGGGGGTTGTCGAAAGGTACACTCACACCAATCAGTCAAGCTGACCTCATAGGCAAAAGTTGCAAATAATAACACATAGCTCACCATACACTACTGTTACGTCAAATCCGCGCGGTGATTTCACAAAAACCGACAAATTTAAGATGTGTGAGGTGTTTCGGCGGGAGTTTTCCGTACTCTGGTCAAGGAGAATGAACTCTCCCTTTATCACACCTGACAAGAAACATCGAAGACGCAAGCCCCTTTTTGAGTCTAACTTTTCGGAAAATTACTCGGGACACGGCTGATAGTGCTCGTTGATTGATCGCGTTAACCGTCACTTGACTCGATACACTAGGTCTATAAATTAATCCGCGAAGAAAGGGGTTTTAGGGGGAAAGAAAATGGCAGGTTACTTTCATTTGGGGAAAATCTTACGGAGACATCAAACAACATAAAATAGGTGAAGTTGTTCCATTGATAACCACTGCGTTGAAGGAGGAGATGGCAACCGTACATTAGAATAAAATGCTAGACTCGATTATCCGTTAAGTTGTAAAAATGTATTCAATTAACCGAATAATTGATACAAGTACGTTCGCTATTACCGATCGTTCACTATTACGATCGCGCGAGCGATCATTGCTTTTGGGCGCGATACTCTTAACGTAATAACTTATGATACGATAAAACCAGTAAATCGAAATCAACTGGGTGGACTAGTACAAAAACGGCAGAACGTAATTAAATTCAATTTTTTTCTAGATTCTTTCTTTAAACTTTAAACAAATTCCGAATGGTTCTAAATTGCAATTGAAACCGGGAAAAGTGAAATTAAATCGAAAAATATCTCCAAATCCGAACGGAATGTAGACTGTTCAACCGTTTTTCTTCTAAGCGCTCACTCTGAATTGTAGCCGACTTTACAGGGTGGGGTTCCTCCGCGGTGGGAGCCTTTCTAGATCTCCAGTTTCGAACGCGACTGATCGAACGCTTGACACTGCGGCTATACACTGCTGTGAGCTCTGCACTGTCGGAGCTCTAAGCTGTACTGAGATCTACGCGGCTAACTCAAGCCTGGGTAACTAACTTTTCGGCGATTTTCGCGTCCTTATATAGGTCCTGGATGATCTAATTTTCTATGCGGGGGATTCTTAGAATTACAATAGCTGCAAGCCTCGGGCTTCGGCTAGCCACCAAAGACACGTGCCCGGTGCAAGTTCTTATCCACCGAACACAAGCGTGGTCTGCACAAGTTATTTTCTACCGGACACATATGTAGTCTGCACACGTTCTTTTCTACCGGACACACACGTGGCCGATGCAAATTCTCTTCTAGTCGTGGTCTCGCTTGATTCTTGTTCCGAGTTGCTCGGGGTGAGATGAAACGTGTCGTGTAAAATGAATCTACTTTGTTAAGAATTGCGGCCCGAAGTGCCTCGGATACCGGTAAAATCAATATTCTTCTCTGTTTATATAACCGAGTGGTATCTTTTTGTTAGTGATACTTTTTTTCCTTTTCGTTATAAACTGCGAATTATTATTATTATTGTTATTATGTTTAGAGTTTACTTAAATGCTTGTTAATTAATGTATAAAGAGGCATTGTTGAATCAGCACCTTTCGATAGTTTCTCTCTAAATCTCTTAAATATGCACGTTAGATATCGTTGGTGCCAAGTTTAGAATACGCTTGATATCGGTGTGACAGGCTTTTACTCAATCGTTAAGACCGTTTATGAGCAATAACTCTTTAGTAATTTTAGGGAAGTGCATTCGATATATGCGAGTATATATATATATACCAATACCAATGTCCATACAATGCGATGTATATATGACGCATGCGCCATGCGTCGTACCAATGTCAACGTTCCTGCAATGTTGATGTATTGCAGGGCCTGCTATGCCATGCAATGAAATAGGTGACATGCGGTGGGAATATGAGTGAGTGAGTGTGGCAATCTGAGCTGACAAAAATGCATGATTCGATTGTTAGAGATCTCTCTACTAAAAAATCAATAACGCAGGAATCCATGGGGCGCTGACTCACACCCCGAGTTGCGATTCGCTAAAAATTCCATCTTAACAATTGGTCGGGATTGTCGCATAGCTTAGTTTTTAATTTTTTATTCAGCATTTTCTGCGTAGAAATTCATGGCATTTTCCGATAGATTCTGAATTGGCGAGTCTTTAGAGATTCCAATACTTCCTGGGACTCAGGCGGCCAAGGGTGTGTATTTAATGGTTTCCTTATATTCTTCTAGATTTTCACATTGATATTCTGATAGATTTGGAATTGGCGAGTTTCGCAAAGATTCCAATACTTCTTGGAACTCGAGTGGGCTGAGCAAAGGTGTGAGCGTAGCTGTTTTCTTATTTTCTTCTGGATTTTCATATTGATATTCTGGTAGATTTTGAATTGGCGAATCCTTTAGAGATTCCAATACATCTTGGAACTCGGGCGAGGTGAGCAAGGGAGCACGCATAGTTACTTTCTTGTTTTCTTCTGAATTTCCATGAGGGTTTTGTTTCGTTGTATCGTTGATCGATTTTGGGTTTTTGAATTTTGACCGGTTGGGACGGTCTTTTCCTATATCTTCTTATCGATATGAATTCGCCATCTTGGGATTCTTTTGTTGTTTCGTATTGGCTTTGGTAAGAGTCTCCACTCTGGGGGAACCCTAGCTATCGTCAATCCTTTCTTGGGAGTATTTATGCGTAATTTCCAATGGTGCGTTAGTTTTTGTAAGTAAGAGAGTAGAGTTTGTAATGCTTCGTCCAACGGTTTTCGATTGACACTTATACGTAACTTCTCGGTAGATAGCTTCTTAGTAAATGAATGTGTTGTTGTACTATGGTCTGGCCAACCATGATGGCCGGGTATAGGTATAAAGGTCACATCTTGCCATGTGGGAGCCAAAACGTTGTTGGTTTATTAGTAAGGTGTTTGTCCGATGGTGAATTCTTCGAATGGCCGGATGCGTAATTAATTTGCCCAATGGTACAAGATCGTGAAGTTAACTGATCTCCATTCCGGACGGACGTAGTGTTCAAAATTCCTTTTCGCAGTATCCAACCGAATTACGACCTTCCAATAGCAAAATAAAGTCTCAGTATTTTAGGCACGTATGACGATTATGATGATGTACAGTATGGATCTTGCCCATCTGGTGTTGAAGCGGAATGCAAATGTCGTCTTTTCACGTAGATAGTTGCTTCCGTATAGTTAGCGGAGGAGGACTCTTTACTCGTCCAAGATGGTAGCTGCTACATCCTTCCACTCAGGGAGCACATAGAGAACTTGTTGTTATAAGTAGTAACAATTGGATCATATTTGAGTTAATGACTTGCAGAATCGTATTTCCAGTTAATAGCTCATCATTTTTCTATGGGTCATAAAATTTAAATTAATATGTGAAACAGTAGTATTTTTCCTGTGAAAACGTATGCAATTTGCATGCGTGAGTGTGCATATTTTATTAATCATGCTGATGGATGTAAAAATATATTGAAATGTTCCGCGATTTTGGTCTTTTGCGCGGTTTATTGCTTTTGGTAGGGTGTCGTGTCTATGCGCGAGTGTGTTTGTAGGTTGCGGTCAAATTCGCGTCGGTTGTGTATTTTTTGAGCAAGATATTCGCCTATACCACTGGGAATGGGTTTTTAAGGAGACTTGTGGGCTCAAAAGGTTCGTGCTTTGGGCTGGATCGGTGGATTTCTCTTTTGGATATGTTTATGACTGATTATTTATTGTTGTTGTTTTGTTTCTTTTGTTTTTTTTTTTGTTAAAAAGACCTCAGTTTGGCTTGTGATTTCGCATGTGTCCGGAGTGGACGTGCGTTTTATCAGCCTTTCATCATCGGTCTATCTGTCTTTGGAGGGCAATTACTGAAACTGTATTGCATCCAGTGGATCTAATGGTCGAGTGGACTGCACTGTATTTGATTGAATCGGGTCTAGGCTGGTAAATAGATGGTATTGTTGGTGGGAGGAGAGTTAGAGGTTCTGTTGTACGTAATCTCTTAAATCTACGTATTCGGCCTGTTTTCGAATTCCTATGAGACCTGATTTTTAATATTCGCACGGTGAGCTGTTGTTGCGCGTACGGAGCTCCGGAATTGTTATATGATAAGGGTTATCGCGTTATTTTACACGATTTCTTATGCTACGTTTACGGAATAATTTCCGGTTTTTCGGTGGTTCAAATTTTATATTTGTACGGCGAGCTGATATCACACGTACGGAGCTCAACACTCAATTTTCGATATGAGAAAGGTTGTCGCGTTTATTTTACGCGATTTCTTAATACTACAGGGTGCGCCATCTTTTATGTCGGTATGTAAACATTGAATAACTTAAAAAAAACAATCACTTTCTATATATAAGGTATTTTTATTTAATTTGGTCTTTTACAATTTATTTGGACTAGTTTTTGAATATCAATCAAGTGGTCGCCTTTATTGGCCAAAGCAAAATGTGCCCTCTTTGCTGAGTTTTCAATCACTTTTTTGAGTATCTCGGGCGGTATAGCGATGATTTCGGCACGAATGTTTGCCTTGAGCTCGTCAATGGTCTGGGGTTTGTTGGCGTACACTTTGTTTTTCAAATAACCCCACAAAAAGAAGTTAAAATCGACCATTAAAATCAACTTTAGAAACATGCAAATCCAAAGTTTGAAAAGAAATATCAGGGAGAGGGAACTAGTATAAAAGGCCATGCAAGAGAGCAAGAGGCTCTCTCCGGTAAAAATGAGTACCCGCAATAGATCGAGCCTGATACGCAAATGCAACCCAATACGAAGCCAGCAACCAGAAAGCAAAAGAAGCGATAGGAATTTGGAAACAGCGGGTTTGGATTGAAAACCGAATTTGTCAAAGAAACGAAACTAATTACGTAGTCGAAATTAAGCTAGCGAATAGATTAAGAATAATTCAGCACTATAAATTAAGTAAAAGTTAGACTGTAGGAAATTAAGAATACAGGAAATATCTCGCAGGCCACTGCCAGATATAGTCAATGAGAACTGGAGAAAAACCTTTAAGGCACAATCGAGTAGGTTAATTACAGTTTAAGTAGAATAATATAGAATTAAGAATAATCATAGATTCCGCGTAGTGGTTAATGGGTAAGATCATTTACTATCTCGGAGGAGGTGCGTATTAAGAATCTGTCAGAAGACACAGTAGATTAATTCGGCACTATAAATTAAGTAGAAGCTAGACTGTAGGAAATTAAGAATATAGGAAATATCTCGCAGGCCACTGCCAGATATAGTCAATGAGAACTGGAGAAAAACCGTTAAGTGTTTATTAAAAACCTTAGAGTGTAATGCCGGTACTGGGTAATTGGATTATTCGGTATTCGGTATAATTTCAAAAAGTTATTATTTTTGGGATCGTTTACCGATAAGAAGATGAATCTCGAGTTATCGATGGAAACGCGAATTCATATAAAAGGAAGTATTTCTTATAGGCAACGGTAACTTTCCATTGTCTATTTAAAAGTCAAAGTAAGAATGTACAATAATATGTTGTTTCGAGTAATTAACGAGGAACCAACCCGTTCTATCTTGAGTCTAATTTATAACTGTCTTTCGTAAAGCAGTTGTTAACTGTCTTCACGAAAATCCCTTCATTCGCAATTTTAGCGTTAGCCTATCGTCGAACGCCAAGCGAGTCGCCTCATGCTGCGTCGGCATTCTTGGTGTCGATCGTACGCTCGAGCATTGGACTTCGTTTCCTGTCTTGAACGAATTCCAATGTTTCTTTGCCATGGAATATTCCCGAATATACGAAATACGGAGTGGAATATTCCGCGGCACAACATCCCTCCACCCTTAAAAGGAAAATTTTTTTATCTAAAAAAATTTTTTTAGATAAAAAAATTTTCTTCGATTGGTTTCCCGTATTTCCTCTTACAATTTGATACAATTTTACAGTTTGATGTTATATAACAATACAATAAAATTTTTTATTTTTTCATTTGTTAACGATGAAGTTTTCTTTTGCTTCTTATCGTCTTTCGTGCCGAGCGAGTCGTTCTCGTTTGGGGGACGGGTGCATACTTTGGCCAGCTCGGATCGCAGTTGCTCCTCTGGCTGTTGTCATCCGAGCTGTTCGAGGTTGATGTTTACCTCGGCTGCTGCCGGGGTCGTTGCCTCGCTTGTCCTTGTTGGTGTTCGGTTTCGTTGGTACCTATAACATTTAAACAGAACATAGCCAACCAAGGCTATTGGTGCTACTGCACCCAATGAGTAGAAACTCAGATTGTGGATGTGTTGCATCCCGTCTCCGTTAGTATTGAGGTTGTCCATGATTTGGTCGGCTCGAGCTCCGAGCTTTTGAAGCTCTTCTGGGTCTCGCAGCACGCTTTGTAATGGAATTGTTCTCTTGGTCTGCGTAGAGGGCGCGTGGGCTTCAATTTCCGTTAATGTTAAATTGAACGATGGGAGGTAGTTTTCGCGGATGATCTGCGATGTCCGCCCGATGGTTTTGATGCTGAAATCTTGGGCGGTTACTATACATACGCCTACCAAAGCCAGTATACCTGAATTGTATAGTATTTCGTGCTGAGTAGGAGTAGTTTTTCCGCAACTTATTCCTACGGGTTCAGGGGTTGGCGCGACGTATAGCCATCGCCCTCTCTGTTGCATTGCGACGATAAGGGGATGGTTTAGTTCGATGACCCGTTTTCCGCATTTCTTGCCGTTATCAGTATCCATTTTCGCGTAGATGAGGATTTCGCAGGGAGCGTCGTTCGTAATTGAAATTGTTGGAAACGTGGGTGGGTAGATGTATGATTTGCCCAGTGCCTTGCCAATTTTTATATCGTCAGATGTCATCCTTAAGGGGTTATACGCAGTTATGATTTTCAAAAAATCGATTTTTTTGAAATTTCATTATTGTAATGTACATATATGCAAAAGTATACACACAACATTTCAAGTTGATCCGAGCAATACTTTCGGAGTTATACCTATATATCTAGACACGCCTCGGCGCGTTTCAAAGTAGGTGGGGCAGAGGCTCAAGCGGCAACTGTTTACCTGGACCGTTGCTCCTTTTATATACCTGTGTATTGTATTCTTATACATTGTGTGAGAGTGTAGTAGTGTTTTCCAATTTACGAAGACCTCAGCAGCGAGACATTATTGGAACGATGTGTAGGCGGCTTTACACAAAATAATAACGAGAGTTACAACCAAATCATCTGGAAAATTACGCCGAAAATCAGTCCGAGTGGCTCAAAAATTGTTGAAATGGCCGCAAATATCGCCGCCGGTATGTTTAATGAAGGTTCAATTTCACTTTTGTACCATATGAATGCAATGGGACTGTCTTTGGGGCCCAATGCGCATGCATATGTACAAAAGGAGAACAAAGAGCACGTTACGCTATCCGAGGGCAGAGCGCACGAAGCGACACGAGAGGGAAGGATGGCTCGAAGACAGCACCAAATTGAATTGCTGGAGGCTGCTGAAGGAATGGAGGGTTTATTATATGGCCCTGGAATAGACGACACCATGTAAGTTGAAAAAAAATTTTTTTTTCTGTGTGTGAACCGGTTTTGAAATTTTAAACGCATTTTTCTCAAAACAGCATTTTTCAAGTCGGTGTACACGATATCTCAAAACCGGCTTGTTCGATCGGTCTAAAATTTTAACACAATCTTCTTAGATACATTTTCTAGTAATTAATCGTTCCTTTTGTCAATCCGATACTTATTTTCCATTTTATGAACAATTTAAGGCCAAATTTTACATAAAAACCGAAACTATTTTTTTGAGAAGCCGCCATTTTGTGAAAATTCAATATTTTGATTAGCCAAACGATTAATTACTAGATAATCTAATATATTAACGAAATTTGTTTGGTTTTTTGATTTCAGATAATCCAATCTTGAGTTACGATGTACACCGTAAATCGTCTTTTTTTAGAGGAGGTTCCGGAAATCGCCTGCAGCGCCCTCTATAATCAACATTTTTATAAATAAAAAATTTGTTTACGTTCTTGAAGGATGCTTTTATAACCACAAAAATTTTCAAATTAATAAATTCAAAAGTCTCTTCAGGATAAATCCTTGAAAAAATGTCTTTTTTTGCCTCATAACTGCGTATAACCCCTCAAGTATTTGCGGTTCTCGAGATCTATTACTACGTAGCTCTCGGTCGCGTTTATGTAGTAGTGTTTGCCGTTGTCCGCACGCATGGGTATATGATATACTTTTTGTATACTATACCGTTGCTGCCCGATCAGCGGTATATCCAGCACGAGCACTACCGCGTTGCCTTCGCTGTAGGCCCTGGTATCTGCCAGTCGCATAAGTGTTAGCACTTGGTCGTGTGCTATTGCGACTGGGAAACTACTGCCTGATGGTAGGTGTGGTAGTGCTTCGACGAGGTGCTTTACGAGTTTGCGTGGCGGCAGGGACGTTGCTCTGGGCTTACCGCTAGCTATATCGTCCACTAGCCACACTAACTCCTGTACGTCGCTGAGTAATGCTTCGACCGCAATACTTATTGCGTTGAGTGTTGGCGTCTCTTTACGTAGTATATGTCGCTGTTGAGTGTTGGCGTCTCTTTACGTAGTATATGTCGCTGTTGAGTGTGCGGTTTATATGCTGCAATTGGGCCTGTGGAGTCCGTTCGTTAGCCTGTACGTGATGTGCGCTTTCATTAAATAGGCTGAGAGTGGTTTTTATGACCTGTATTTGATTTTTCAGCCCTTCCTTCAGGGTCTGGTGGGATGCCTTAAGGTGCGTTATCTCTTCATAGAGCTCCCGCGCGTCGGCGGCGTCCATGTTTCCCGTGATGGCCTTGATTATGCTTCTTAAGCCGTCTTCAATCCTCTGCGTTCTTGGACGGAGCGCGTCCCGAGGAGGTCGAATATGGTCGATACCCCCATCTCTATTCTTCTCTTCATTCTTAGTACGGAATCGCTGATGATGGGGCATATATCATTTACGCGAGTTTCGCCTTCGCACAGCTCTGTCAGACGTTGTATATTTTTGCTGATCTCTGCTTCTCGGTGCATTAGAGCGGCGAGGTCCAGCCTGACAATCAACCGCCATGTCGATTGGATTATCGTGAGGCTTCCTATGTCTTCGTAGTAATTGCCCGGAGTGCTAGTAAACGCGCTGACGATGTAGTCTGGATTACGCTGCGTGGCTACGGTTCGTCCACCCCTGGCTGCGATCAACCTGTAATGAGGTAGGAGGAAAAAGCGTGAGAAAGCTTACTGCGTTACTACTCTTGCTTTTCTCTAGCGGTCTCGCAGGTTCTGTGGTGTAAGGGCTCCTTGGCTCATTCTTACTCTAACCGTCCGCTCTACCGCTTCGTTGATTTCACTATGGCTCATTTGGTGAAAGATGCTGTTAGGGGCGTTTTAATCTGCCGTGGGGGCGACCTCACGCCCGGGCTGCTGAGAAGTGGGGTAAGCATTTTATTTTTGCCGGGAAAGGAGAGTCTTTTCCTTTTCCTGTTCCCCCTTTTGATAGCGGGTACTATATTGTTCCAGGAAGCGTATTTCCCAAGCGTTCCAGCTCAGCGTCGCCTGGATTGGGAGATCAGTTTTATCTCTCGAGGTCTAGGGATCCGTCGCCGTCGGGAGGCCGGCCGCCAACGAGTGGACGCTCTATGAGGCGACGGCCACTATGCCGACGAGGATTTCCCCAAGGATACGCTTGGGGTAGAGCGTCTCTTCCGGCAGGACGCACCGAAGAATCGTTATCCCTGCCGATTCTGTAGGCGGGTCTTTTAATTTACCGCGTTTTTTTTTCTATGTATGTCCTCACAATTTTTCTTATAAATTAAACAAGTTTTACTTTACCTTGTTCATCATTGAAGTTCCTTACCTTGCGCTTCGACCCTACCCGTATTTACTTAGTTTTACTTAGTTTTAGTGCTTTATAAAGAGCTTTAGGCGGTTGGCATGCACGGCTTGCGGTGTCGTCCCTTCTAGACTATGTAATTGACGGGAGGCCTCGCTTCCAATATCTCGTGGGGTCCCGTCCACTTCGGGGTCAGCTTGGCTGACCGCCCCCTGCGCACCGTCTCGTCGCGGAGGAGTACGCGTTCGCTGACGCGGTACTCCTGCACCTGCGCGCCGTGGTCGTACGTGGTCTTCGACCGTCTTTTCGCGCCTTCGAGATTATCGCGAGCTACTGTCCACGCGGCGCGTAATCGCTCGCGAAACTCTTGGACGTAGTCATCGTAACCATAGGTGCTGCGGGGCTCCTGTTGCACGACGGTCGGTAACTCCGCTTCGCGTCCGTACACCAATACATGGGGTGACAGTTCGGTCCCCGTATGTGGCGTGGTGTTGTACGTGAACATCGCGTACGGCAGCCACTCGTCCCAATTTCCTTGATCCTCGTCTATGAAATTTTTTAGGTACTCAGCGAGGGTACGATGCGATCTTTCTAGTGCGCCGTTTGATTCCGGATGGTAGGCAGTCGTTTATATCTTCTTGATTCGCAGCAGTCGACACATCTCTTTGAAAGCCGAGCTGAGGAAGTTCGTGCCTTGATCTGATCATATTATTTCCGGTGTTCCGTGCCGGCAGATCAATTCTTCAACGAGCGCCTTTGCTACTGTCGAAGCCTCTTAGTTCGGCAGGGGGATCGCTGCACTGTATTTGGTAAGTGCGCCTTGAATCGTAAGTATGTATTTTTTCCCGGAAGCGCTTTTCGGTAGCGGTCCTACAAGGTCAACCGCAACCTTTTCAAATGACCTCGATGGAGTGGCCGTTACCACCATCGGTACTTGTTCCTTTTTTCCGATTTTATTTTTATTTTTTGGCGGAATTCGCCGGATGTTATGTATTTTTCCAAATCCCTTCTTATGCCGGGCCAATCGTATTTGGTCCGGATCCGACGCAACGTACGCCTGATATCCTGATGCCTTCCTATGGGGGTGTCGTGGTATTCCTTTATGATTTTCAGGTGGTCTTCGAAGAAGGGAATGGCTACGCCACTGCGACAGTAGCTGCGCTCTTTCGTAACACTGTCTTCGTCTGTGATGCTGGAGGTTTGCGGGCTGCGGCCCCCGCCTTGCTTCGCTTCCTCAGCAATCTTGTGCGGTGCTCGGCCTGCAGTTTTTTCACTCGGTGTGCCCACCGGTGGCTCCGCCGTTGGGTCGCTCTCTGTCTCGAGCTGCCTTGCAACGGTTACTTTTCGCGGCCTTCCGCGCTTCGCGGGTCCGCCATGCTGTGCTGGGCCCGCTCCGTCCTTGTTAGCGGTGCTCGCAGTCTTACCAGTGGCTTGTATTGCTAGCTTGCATGGTCTGCCCCTTCCCCGACCGCACGGCTTTTCGGCGGGGCTGTGGGGTTTAGTAGAGCGGGCTGCATGCACGCTGCGGATCTCTCTATCTTCTTTTGCGCATTGGCCAGCGCGGCCTCTCTCTCTGCCGCGTTGCTGGGCTGGTCCGGGGTATTCTCGGCTCTCCGCTTTATGCGGTCATTCGTTGTGCCTACTTGCCCCGTCATGCTGTCCTCTTTCGACACACGGACTTCGTCCTTCGCTCTCGCTAGGGCCCTCGTAGTAAGGCATATTCGGCTTAGCGCATCTGCATTGGTGTTGCGCTTTCCTGCCTTGTACTCTACGTTAAACTCATCTCCCGCCAATTTTATTTTTCAACGCATTAGTCTCGAACCTGGGTCCTTTACTCCGAACAGCCAGGTGAGCCGTCGGTGGTCCATCAGTACCGTGAAACGTGTACTATAAATATATGGTCGAAATTGAGCGAGAGCCCAAACTATCGCGAGTAGCTCTTACTCCGTGTGTTACTATGTCGTCGAGGTACACATACCATTTGACGCCCGGTAGTCCTGCTACCGTGGAGTTCATTAGCCGCTGCAAAGTCGGTGGTGCGTTTTTCAATCGGAATTGACTCAAAATGACCCTGCGGAGTGGAAAATGCCGTTTTTTTCTTTGTCTTGCTGCTCCATCGGGATTTGGTGAAATCCAGAGACGAGATCAAAACTCGTATAATATCGGGCCCGTCCCAACTGGTCCAATATTTCGGTGATATTGGGCAGTGGGTACGAGTCTCCGATGGTGGCTTCGTCCAACTTCTGAAAGTCCACCACTACGCGCATTTTCTTCACTCCAGCGGCATCGGGTTTCTTAGCCACTACCATCAGTGGCGCGTTCCATTGACTCCTGCTGGACTGGACTATTCCTTCCGCTAGCATTTTGTCTGTCGGCATGTCCACTTTTCTTTCTCGTGGGCGAGTTTAGCCTCTCGCTTCGACGAGTTATAGTGGTTGCCTTGGGTGTCTTTGACTCTCCGCTTTATGCGTCTGTTCGTATACCCGATTGCGCTATCTTTCTCTTTCTTATGGGACTTCCTTTCCTGTCCCACTTGGGCTCGTGTGGTCACGTATATACGACTCAGAGCATCTGAATCTATATTTCTTTTTCCGGCTTTCTGCATTTTACCGGACCCATGCCCCGATTTTACGGTCTTCCCAGGTAAGGGTTGCGATCCTAGGTCCTTCGATCTGACCTTAAAGGGTGCGCGATACTGCACCTCGTGCGTACGCTGTCGCTTGTTCCCTCGTAGTTGGAATACACCGTTGTATTCGCACACTATTCCTGCGCGAGCTGCTTACTTTTCACTGCTGGGGGGCACCAAGTCGGGCTTCCATTGTTGCTGCGCAAAGCGTTTGGCTCTCTTCCCCGTGCTCTCTGAGCTTTCGCGTAGTGTCTTGACCTGTCGGCTACGTACGGCCTTCGCTATTTCCGACGGCTCGAGTGTCGCCGTCGGCTGTTGCACTTCCCCGTCGTGTTTAGCAACATCTAAATTCACTCTATTGGGTTTTGACGGTGTGACACGGAATCTCGCTACTTTGCCTCAGCTGATTCCGCTCCTTATAGGTAGCCTGACAAATTTATTTTCCTTGGCGGCATCCATGTTAGACCCGTTTCCGGAAGGAAGATTTATCTTTG
The DNA here is from genome assembly GCA_963942595.1 of Cylloceria caligata. Classification (NCBI taxonomy): domain Eukaryota; kingdom Metazoa; phylum Arthropoda; class Insecta; order Hymenoptera; family Ichneumonidae; genus Cylloceria; species Cylloceria caligata. The sequence continues at coordinate 16,296,650 of OZ012708.1, forward strand.
TAAGCAGGCCTGTGTACTTGCATGTGGCGGCAGTTCTACTACGTGGTGACGAATATATCCTCTTCGTGCCGTCCCGTAGCGGCATGCAGTGCCCATACAACTTGAGCATCTCGCTATGCAGGATATCCGCTTTATGCTGCTTCATAAAGTCCATGCCTAGTAGTCCGTTGACCTTCAACGGCACATTGATCGGAACGATGTAGAACCAATGCTCTACATTTAAAGCCGGTGTCTCGAGCACAATTTTAGCTATCCCGGGGGGGGGGGGTGAATCTTTCGCCCACTACCCCTTGCAGTTCTACGGTGCAGTCGCTTACCATGGTCTCTGGTTTGAGACAGCCTTCCTTGATTACACTGCACTGCGCTCCGGTGTCCGCCTTGAGGGTGAGTACCCCGGTCGTGGCCAACGGTGCATCGATATTGAGGTCGCTGGTGGTGGCACTTAACGCCGGCAGCGTTACTTGTAGGAGCAGCAGCGTTGTTTTCTTCTGCTTGCACGCAGGTCTCTGCTGGACAGTTAGCGTATTCAGTCTCAGTGCGCCCAGCGTGTTCGCGCCTGCAGTGGCTGGATCTGGCCCCGCGGTTACAGTATTTCTCGCATCTTTGTGGCCTGTATTTCTTCCCTGTCGGGGTGGCTGCGTTGGCTTGCTTTTATTCTATTATACAGTCTCTTCCGGCAGTCCTTCCACATGTGGCCTTTCTTCTGGCAGTAATTGCAGGTTATTTCCTCGTTGTGGATTTGAACTTTTGATTGTCTATTTAAAAGTCAAAGTAAGAATGTACAATAATATGTTATTTCGAGTATTACCAAGGAACCAACCCGTTCTATCTTGAGTCTAATTTATAACTGTCTTTCGTGAAGCAGTTGTTAAATGTCTTCACGAAAATCCCTTCATTCGCAATTTTAGCGTTAGCCTATCGTCGAACGCCAAGCGAGTCGCCTTATGCCGCGTCAGCGTTCTTGGTGTCGATCGTACGATCGGGCATTGGACTTCGTTTCCTGTCTTGAACGAATTCCAATGTTTCTTTGCTATGGAATATTCCCGATTATACGAAATACGGAGTGGAATAGTATTCCGCGGCACAACAAGAGTATTATTGAAAAGAAAGGAAAGGAGACCTGTGAGATTCAGGAACAATTATAAAAAGAATTAGGATATGCTAGACCATATAATAAACAAATTGAAATCCGCCACGCACAGGAGAGAAATATTATTAGAGTAACTCTCGAGAGGTGGAATGACAGGAGATGAAAACTGGAAATCTCCAAATCAATAACACTAAAAACAAGGAATTTAGAGGAATCAGAGGATAGTGGGTCGACGGTAAAGAAAAGGGTCTAATAAGAAAATTACAGCGGTATCTCGCACGTTGAGATAAAGCAGCGCAACCAGAAGACAGGCAGAAAGGAATATAAATTACTGAACAAAGTTAGGAAAATCCGAGTGAACCAATCCTCGGAGGCGAGTCGTGTCAAACCATCACGTGACAGTCAAACAAAAACTCTCCTGGCCAATAAATAAATAAAAAAGGTCTGATTGAACATTGTAAACTGGGTACACCTAACCACATAAAAAGTGCGTAATTTATCACTCAAAACTACCATCACCAAGAAAACGCGCACAGACGGTAAACGCGGACAGCATGGACACATTCAAACAAGAACACATAGGAAAAACCACGTGGAAACACCGGAATTTCAATTTTTCCGGAAACCGAAGTGACACGAGCGTGGATCCAGCGCGCACGGTAGCTGACGGCCGGGGCAGCAACAAGTCTCCAAGGCGTAGCAGAAGGCGCGTTCAGCTGCCCGTGAGGATAACAAGTAAGATGGAGGCACCCGCTTTTCATCAAGTTCTCGAATTCGCCACCGTTCGAGAGAGTGGCAGAGCGGAAGGTCCACCATCACGGAAGATAAAGAAGATCGTAGAACTACTGCATGTGTCACGGGGTAAATCTTGAATGATTATCAGGTGCACAACCAAGTTCCCGCTGTTTTTTTTTTTATGAAAATGCAACTTTATTGTGAAAAAATGTTTACAAATGAATCATTAAAAATATTGCCCATCGCTAGCGACAACTTTTTCCCATCTTTCTGGCAGAGCTTGAATACCGTCACGGTAGAAATGTTCGTCTTTTGAGGCTATCCACGAATCAAGCCATTTTGAGATGTCTTCATATGAGCTGAACTGCTGATTAACCAAACCATGTGCCATCGAACGGAACAAGTAATAATCGGACAGCGCAATATCTAGGGAATATGGCGGGTGGGGTAGGACTTCCCATTTGAGCGTTTCTAAGTAGGTTTTAACGGGTTTGGCAACGTGAGGCCGAGCGTTTTCATGCTGTAGAATCACTTTTTCGTGCCTCTGCTCGTATTGTGGCCGCTTTTCACGCAGTGCTCGGCTCAATCGCATCAATTGAGTTCGATACCGTTCCCCAATGATGGTTTCGTTCGGTTTCAATAGCTCATAATAAATAACACCGCCCTGGTCCCACCAAATACACAGCAAAATCTTCGCATCGTGATTATTCGGCCGAGCCGACGACGTAGAAGCATGACCGGGCAGTCCCCATGATTTTGTTCTCTTTGGGTTGCTGTAATGAATCCATCTTTCATCACCCGTAACGATGCGATGAAAAAAAACCCTTCTTTTTTGCCGCTGGAGCAGTTGCTCACACACGAAAAAACGACGCTCAACGTCTCTTGGCTTCAAATCATAAGGAACCCAAGTTCCTTGTTTTTGAATCATTCCCAACGCATGCAATCGCTTGGAAATGGCTTCGCGGATAACTCCTAATGCTGAAGCAAGCTTTTTTTGCGTTTGGCACGGATCCTCATCGAGCAATGCCTCCAATTCAGCGTCTTCGAAGGTTTTTGGCCTTCCTTCACGCGCACGGTCGTCAACATCAAAATCATCGTCTTTGAAGCGACGGCACCAATCACGGCATATTGTTTCACTTAGAGCGGCATCTTCGTAAACTTTTTGGAGTTCTCGATGTGCTTCAGCCGCCGTTTTCTTCGAATGAAAGAAGAAAAGCAACACTTCCCGCAAATGACGATTATTTGGCACAAAATCAGACATTTTCACACAACCAAAAGTATATGACGCAAAAACAAAATCACTAATGTGTCAAAGCGGTTTGTTTACCACATGTCTAAGCTTGGTTCATGACGTTTTGCTTATGTCCCAATCGACTAGCACTTACTACTGGAGCCATCTCTTGAAAAACAGCGGGAACTTAGTTGCGCACCTAATAGATTTACGTTGAATAAAGATTTTTATTGACAATATATATTGTAGCGATAATTTTTTTTATCGTCAACAATTATTTTTATTTTTCGTGAGAATTCGGGCTCAATCACAGGACTAATTAATGTAGACTTCGAGGTGGGTGAGAGTAGGGTTTATTAACAAAAGCAATTCAGATAAAAATGTCAGTGTTCGGTTTTTATGGGACCGATGACCAGTACAGTGCATTGAGATTCGGTACTTTCGACGATTATTTCACAATTCTTATCTTATTTTTCGTTTGCATCGAGTCTCGGTATACCAGGCTTGAATATTTGTTATGATTTTTTTTGTTGGTATTGACCCAGTGACTCTAACCCACACATACACACACGCATACATACACACACAGCCAAACGCGTTGGGCTCGCTCCCTGAAACGGTATCTCACTTATATTTATGGCACTCTCTCTCTTACACTCGTTTCACTTCTTCACTGTCTCTTTTCCTCTCGCACGCCTGTATGTTATGATTCTCGTTTATATAGCTGATTTAAAAGCCACACTATCTAAATTTATTTTCTTAAACACTACTTGCTCAGGTCTATTCAATTAATCTCCGACACATAATTCTATCCACTTAATCTTATTTACTTAAAACCTATCTACTCCAAACTTTTCACTTCCACCACGCACTTAGAACTATTCGCATAATAGTATTCACTAGAAACTATTCTCTTAAAGCTACTCTAGACTAAATCTATTATCATTTTTTCTTAAATTTACTGATGTAAAGTTTTTAGATTTTCAATTCGACTCGCCTGTCTTTTCCCTGCCTGCTGACTTTCTTTTCCACTGGTTCAATCTTTCTTTTCTCAGAATCCAGGATCTTGACAAAGTGTAACCGAGGATAACTATTTCGGATTTTATCGTAGCGTTATAAAGTTTCGTTTTTCGACTGCTTAATGCGGTTATACTCCTGCTATCTCACTAATGTAAGTGTCGTCCTCCTTCCGTGCTGGCTCTTTTATATCCTTGCCCTTTCCTCATTCCCCTCTTCTTAATTTCCAATCTCAATTTTTTAATCTAACGCATCTTCAGACTTCAGCGGCTCACCGCTACCGCGCTCACCGCCTTCCCCTCGCCGCCAAATGAAGCCAGCTGGTCGCTGACCTGCTGTTTACGGCAGCGAGAGAATTCCGGAGGTGTGACGTAGCAAGTTTTTGTCACATCTCCGGGTTCGGTGGCCTAGTGCCCGCGAAGCTCGGTCTTTCTATCGCTATTTGGCGAACCTCGCTCGACGCTTACCTGTTTTTTTTTCTATCGCATCGCAGCTCTCTTATCGCGCTGTCGGCTGTTTTTGCTTATCCTCCGACCTCTTCTCGATTATAATCTATTATACTTAATTCTACGGGTTCGCTGCGGTGATTCCGTCGCAATATATATATGCGTTTACAATTTTGAATTCGAATGACGCCCTGCCGGGGCGTGCATGGCTTTTTTTATAGCAGGCTTGCGCCTACGTCCTTGAAGTGGGAGAACCCGGAGGGGGAACCCGCTAGCTAGGAACCAATAAGTGCTGACATGCGGCGAGAACTATAAGCTACTTACTTCTAGGGAATTTCGGAAGACGAATCTACATGTAGATTCGTCTACAGAAATTTCCGAGCAGCCTTTAGGGCGCTGCTTCGGTGTGAAAACTTACAACTAACAGGTTAAGTGTATGAAATTCGAAAATGGTAAGGACAATCAGCAATTTAGGCGTTACACATGTATCAGCATATCAGAAATTAATTGTACTGACAAATAACGCCACAAAGCCAAAAAACGAAACATTCCCACAACCTTGTTAAATAAACCCTATTTTTACCTACTTAGAAGTCTAAGATAGGTATTGTAATGGTATTTAACGTTAACATTACCCTGAAAGGGTGTTAGTTCGGACTCGAGCAGGGAGGAAATTAATTCAGGCTTCAGTACTGGGTAAAAGTAGGGTTTATTTGTCCAAATGTAATAAATGATACAGATAATATTATTAATATTACTTAAATGGACTCCTTTTTTAATATTTCTGGGGATTATGTACTGTAAAAAAGCTCGACCCGGGCTCACGCACGCTTATATAATCGTGTCCGCGAAAAAAGGAGATTTTATATTAAATTCATGAAATATTTTCTCTAATGGTATAGCAGGATAGTTTCTACGCAAGGCAAGAGAGAGTGTTATCCTACCGGGCTTTCCATCGATAATTTACCTATGTTAGCTCTGTTATTATTCCTCGCCTTCGGACCTGGCCTATCCTATATCTATATGTCGTGGACCGGTGGTGGGGATGGAGCTTTCGCTTCAGCTCTCCTGGCTACGCTATCTACTCGCTGGCCCCGCCACTGCTACGGTGAAGGCGTAAGCGAGATGCATGTTCCGTGCGGTCTTCCTTCGATTTGCTAGCTGGTCCTGGACGTTGGAGAGAATCTGTGAACAAAATGCTCCTCGATTGTCACATTTCGTGCTCTTTTATACTGGCTTCCCCCGCTCTTCTTCGAAGTTCTGCCTGTATAAAAGGGTATAACTATTTTCGATATTTGTCCTATAGCCCATCTCCTGTAGGCCATTTATCGTTAATTCCATATCATCGATTATTGTATTCAACGTGTTCCTTGTTGATTCCTTTCCATGCATACTTTAGTACTATAGTAGCTCGAGTAACGGTAGTTGATTTTCTCGGTACTCTGTTCTTCGTAGTGTTGGTAGCGTGTATTACAGGTCCCTCTGGCTGTATGTATCGGGCGTACCTAGGCTTGTTCTTCTTCGTCTATTTTGGTAATGCATGTAGTACTGGTGCTTCGCTGTGTCTGGGTAGTGTGTACCTCAGCTAGTTGCGTGGTACCGGTGCCTTGATGTCTCTGTGTTGATTAGATGAGACGAACTTGTCGTCTTATTGTCCCCCGATCCGAGGTGAGTTCCTCGAATCGAGGATCCCTGCGATGTTATTGTTTCTTATTCTACTCTTAACTTCTATATTATTCTTATTTTTCCTTACTTGCTATAGATTATTACTCTACTCTTCTCTACGTTCTATGTATTATTTACATATTTTCTATTTCAGGTATTTTTCGTAGCAGGTACTAAAAAAATGGACATATTTTTATGGCAAATTAAATTTTTTAAAGTTCTTATTATGTTAATTAAATATTTTTCATTTTTATTTTGATGGTATTTCGAAGATTTATGTTTCGTTTTCGGTGTCGTACCCGGAGTCTTCGCTGGTGTCGTTGTACTTCCAGAAAATCGGATCTAAAATCCTTCCGCTGTCGGTCCCCCAGTCAAATTGATTCCTTGTTGTACCAATTGTTCGCTCAGGATCTTCATCCGTCGGTCTTCTTCTGTCTTCCACATTTCGACCCACCTTGCCTCTGCTCTCGTGTCTTCAGGCATTATCGTTATCGCCCAGCCACCTTCCTGCAGTAAATTCAGGGTGGCAGTAACCAGCTCCGGTGTCCAGGAGCCGTCGCACAGTGGGGCCAATTCCCGAGAAGCTGGTCAAAAGTCGAAAACGTAGTTCATTCTGTTTGAGATATAGTATATAAGGGTTTTTGGGGTCGCTGATTACGAATCTGAAGTCAAAATGTCGGAATGTTTATCGAATTTGTATGAAACTTGGTTTTCTGTAAGTTTTCGAGGTCGCTGAATACGAATCCGGTGTGAAACAAATAAAATTCAAAATGGTGGATCCAATATGGCGGACGCAATTTTCCAAATCAACCGGGTTTGCTTGAAACTTGTTACTCGGGAGTTTTTGAGGTCGCTGAACATGAATCCGATGTGAAAAAGACAAAATTCAAAATGGCAGATCCAAAATAGCGATTATAAAAATTTATTAACTTTTTATAAATCTGTAAGTAAATTATATATTTGATAAAAAGTAATAAAACATCTACTTTTACGTCTATAATTGTATTGATGAAAATTACTTTTGAAAGACTTATTTTATACTATTTACAAGTTACATTTCCTTTTTTTATTGCTGTGAATGTACTTCAGTTACATGCAAGTAATTTTTTCTTTGAAGCACATATTTCTTAAAATAATTTTCTGAAACAAAATAGATTTTGTGAAATAAAATTAACATGATCAAACAGTTAATTTATCATTATTTTAGTTTAAGTAAACATTTTTTAAGATTACTGTATAATAATTTGATTTACAGTTTTAAAATAAATGTATTTGGATTACAGAGTAATGATTTTCTTGTTTAAAAGAAATATTTAGTACATATTTCAGATAAGTAATTACATTTTTAATCATTTATAAAAATATTGAAAAATGTAAAATTCAAATATATAAGAAAATGTAATAAGGAACACGATTTTTTAAATACTAACATTGTAACATAGTTACACGGACTAGCACAGGATTTCATGCGATGATTATCAAGGCGAACATAGGGTTTCGAGCATCGTTCGGTATTTCAAACAGCTCGAGGGGGCAAAATAGATTCGGAATATGGTAGAAGCAGAAAAACACCTGTGCGAAAGGCTCGGTACAAGAGTACCGAGGCTTGCGGGCAATAGGCCATTAACCTGATATAAAAACAGGAGCCGTTGCCGCTCCGAAATTCCCTCGCTGACCAAAACAGCAGGTCAGCGACCAACCGGCCTTGCCGGGAGGCGAGGGGAAGGCGGTAAGCGCGGCAACGGCGAACCGCAGAAAGAAGGAAATGCGTCGAAATTCGAACTAAGAACGATATGATGACGTAGGGCTAGGCGGAGCGAGGGGAAGGCTATAAAAGGCCGGTGCGGGGAGTGCGGAGGTTCTTGGCTCTTTTGTCTTCTTAGCGTGAAAGCTTAAACATTGGAGGACAGCAAATCGATAACGAAAAATTCTAATTAAAAAGTGGAAATTCAGGAGTGATTTAAAGAATTACATATTGTAGAGTCTGTGTTCACTCCAGAAAGTAAAACAAGTGAGTGACACCCAGAGGCCCGCGAGAAAGGAAAAGACAGGCGAGAAATAACTATATAATTAACAATAACCAGTTGTATAGTAGGAAAATTGTCATATAATCAAAATTAAGCTAGTTTATAAGGTGAATAGAGTTAGGTATAGGGAATTAAGTGCATCGACTGCGAGTAGTATTTAAGGAAATAGGATTAAGAGGATAGAGTTAAGCGTATAGTGTAGTTGCATCGAATGCAGCGAAAGGATTCCGGAAAAGAAATAAATAAAGCGGAGCTTTATACCAACGAGAGAATTGCGAGACGCAAAATCACATAAGTAGAACGGAGACCGAGTGCGAGTAAGACGGGAGAGAGAGTGAAAAGAATTGTACATAGAGTTTCTACACTCTATACAAGTAGTGCGGTGTGTCTGTGTGTGTGAGGCGACAATACCGAGGCGTCGTCCCGTAACCGTAGCTCGAGCTCCGGAATACCAGGAAGTTGCGCTCGAATAAGTAGAAATAATAATAACTAAAATCGAGGGAATTCCCTGATTTCCGAGACCGAAAAGATAGAATTAAGAAATATAGAAGATAGGATAATTGTAATTCAATATAGAATAAGTAGCATTAAAACATAGAATAAATAAGACGTGTGGATGAGCGAGAGAAGCGTGAGAGCACAAAGAATTGTGAATAGGGTTCCTACACCCTATAAAAAGAGAGAATGCGAACTAGCATAACTAGAAAGCGAAATCTCGGTGCGACAGATGTCCGATAATCCCGAGTAACACCGAGCGAGGAAGGAGCACCATTAGAGTTAGAGCGAGAGAATCAGAAAAGAGAGCTGAGACGCTTGACCGAAGGAGTGAGTGCGAGGAAAGATAGCGAGCGGTGCGGTATTGATATAGCGGCGTATTGAACATAGGTATAGTGAAACTGTGCTACGAACCATAACAGACTCCCGAGTAATACCGAGAAATCGCGCATCACCAATAAAATAAATAAATTGCGGAAATAATCGGTTGCATACCAAGTGTAAAGGAAGATCCTCGAAAATTTAATGATTGTAATAAAAAGAAAAGTGAGGTTTGGCTATAAGTTATTTGTCTTAAATAAAGCATTACTGTCCACCACCTTGAAGTCTACATTAATTAGTTTTGTGTCGAGCCCAAAGCCCCACGAAAAATAAAATTACATGTGAACGGGAGAAAAATACCGTCACAACATATTTATTTGAGAAATACAGTACAAAGCCAAATTCAAAAAATAAATTTATATTAACAAGAATATTGTTTTAATATTAACATAAAAATTAGTCTTCATCATCAGTCGAATTGTCTGTATAAAAATCTGAAGAATCCGACGACATCGAAAAAGAAGAGATAGAATCATCAGTAGTCGCATAAACAGTTGGTGAAGTAAGCAAAGCAATTGTTTCCGGAAATAAGGATTTTTATTTCTTATGTGGCAATTTCTTTAAGCTTGATATATACGGATCTGATGCCACTAGCAAGCGCAAGAAAAGATCTTCCATCGATTTTGTTCTGCTGCATTTTCGTGCAAAATCTTCACGGTATCTTTTAATATAAAGGGTGGTTAAATTTTAAGGGCCGATGTTGATTTTGAATAAAACACAAATTATTTAGGAAATTATTGTCAATTCTTTTTATTATGATAATATGGTATGGTTCAATTATGTATGGAACAAAATATCGGCCAAATGGCCGCCGCGACCTCGGCGGCACACCTCCATCCGATGGTCCAAATTTTCGATGACGCTTAGGCATAATTGAGGTTCTATGCCGTTAATGTGCCGAATTATCTCATCCTTTAGCTCTTGAATTGTTGCTGGCTTATCGACGTACACCTTTTCTTTCAAATAACCCCAAAGAAAGAAGTCCAATGGTGTCAAATCACATGATCTTGGCGGCCAATTGACATCGCCACCACGTGAGATAACACGGCCATTGAATTTGTCGCGCAAAAGAGCCATTGTTTCGTTAGCTGTGTGGCAAGTGGCACCGTCCTGTTGAAACCACATATCGCCCACATCCATATCTTCCAATTCGGGCCATAAAAAGTTCGTGATCATCTCACGATAGCGAACACCATTCACAGTAACTGCCTGACCAGCCTCATTTTGGAAAAAATACGGCCCGATGATGCCGCCAGCCCATAAACCGCACCAAACAGTCACTCTTTGTGGGTGCATTGGTTTTTCGACAATCACTCTTGGATTATGATTCGCCCAAATGCGGCAATTCTGCTTATTGACGAATCCACTGAGGTGAAAATGTGCCTCATCACTGAAGATGATTTTCTTCGAAAATTGATCATCCACTGTTGCCATTTCTTGCCACCATTCTGACCATTGACGACGTTTGGAATGGTCAAGAGGCTTTAGTTCTTGAGTCAATTGCACCTTATAAGCGTGTAAATGCAAGTCTTTATGCATAATGTTCATCAACGACGAGCGTGAGAGGTGCAATTGTTGGGCACGACGACGAGTTGAGGTGGACGGCTCTTCAGCCACACTATCGCGAACAGCAGCAATATTTTCTGCAGTACGAGCTGTACGAGCATGCACTGGTGTTTTAATATCTCCTACAGACCCGGTTTGCTCAAATTTTTGCACGATTTTTCCGATTGTACGCACATTTGGACGATTAAATTGACCGAAAAAATCATGAAGTGCACGATATGCATTTTGATTTGAACGCCCATTTTCATAATAAGCCTGAATAACTTTAACGCGTTGCTCGATTGTGTATCTTTCCATGGTTCAAATTGAGTTAGTCTGGAATTGAGAAATGTCAAATGAAATGCAGAAAAAAACTTGACGTTTAGGTGTGGTTCACATTCAACATCGGCCCTTAAAATTTAACCACCCTTTATTTATTACAAGACTCCTGTGCATCTTCAGACATTTGTCCGATTGGCAATAAAGCAGATTGTATTATTTCAGAGCCGTGAATTGAAAGTTTGTGAACAGAAGTAGGCATGTAGAACCAGGGATATAAGTCGACGAATTTTCGAGCTGTTTCTATTGTGTATTCTCGGAAATGTGGTACATTAATTTCATGACCACTTGAAATAGCTTGTAAAATAACATGGAACATTTTAATAACATCTTCGTCAACGCCCGTTATAGTAGCGGAAATTGATGCATTTTCGAAAAATCGTCGAGCAGTGTTCCCATCATTCGTACTACCATATCCAGACTTTGGTTGATCCACAATAAGTCCTAACTGTTGGCGAAAACCTTTTTGAATATTTTTTTTTCTATTTTCTGTCGCTTTCTTATCTTCACTTGTTCGCGCTTGCCATTTTTTAATATGCAATTTATACGAAACATGCAAACAACATTCAAATAATCGAATCCACATATGTAATGTAGATAAGCCAAAAGTTAAATTATCTCTAATAATTTCTTTTTTCAAAAGTACATCGATCTTATTGAAATCTTTACTAGTGGCATTACGTAAATAGCAACGTTGAGTATAAGCAGTTGCAGTAATTGCGTTACAAACTTTACCATCAATCATAGTTAAAGCAAGTTCGTAAGTAACAATGATCTCTTTTCCATTTATTACAGTTTTAAAAGGCATAAGTTTGTCCGCTTGTTCTTTTATATGCTCTGTTTGTTTAATAGTGGCCTCAGTAGTTTCATGCAAAAATTCAATTTTTATTGGTCTACAAAAGCGTGGTGATGATGGTCTCGGATTTTTCCATACAATGATTTTTGCAGATGTATTTTTATCGATCGATATTAGTTGCACTGGAACAAGCGAAGTGAAAAAGATACTAGCATCTGATTTACTTCCATCATCATCACTAAATTTTTGCTTGTACATACTTTGGCCAGAACTGCCATCACAACCCCACTTACAAATTAAATAAAAACTAGAAAGTTGTTCATCCGGCAAACTTTTTACGACATCCATTTGAGTCGTCAACAGTCGGCTGATTGTATGGTCTAATAAAGCTTGTAGTTTAACTTCTGCATTGGTTTCACATATACTAATACTACCTTTTTCAGGATAACATTTACACTTAGCTTTCTGTACTAATTTATAAGATGGATATAATATACATTAATTTTTTTTACTTATACTCCTTAATCCCTGGTATTGACTTCGCGATAGTTTTTGCTCGATTACAAGTGAAACAGCTTCATCAGCAGAAAGAGTGACTTCAGGAATAAATTCCAAAGATTTTCTATACTTTCGAGCTTTAGATGGACTACTCGAAGTTATATCTTTAACAATCTTAGCAGCTTCCACGTTTCCTTCGATTCGTAAATTCATCTGTGTTGCGTAGGAGAGCTCTTCAGTACTTGATCCCGATCGAATGTCTTCGGTTCTCCTTCGCTGCGTTCTTTCACTGGATTGTGCAAATTGCTGTTTTGGGCGGCCCATATGTGTTTCATCTGAGGTGGTTTGTGGTGGTGATCCATCTGCTTTCTTTTCATCGAAATAAACGATGCCATTTAGCCATTGCTGATTCTTCTCCAGAAATTTTTATTCCATCCGCCAAACTTCCTGCCACTTTGCTTTTAGTTTATGTAATAGTATACGAACGACAGATTTCGCATTGTCTGATAACGTAAAAGATCGCTGTCATTTTCTAGACAAATTATTTTCAATTTTTTCAAAAGCTATTGTAGCACTGTCGTTTAAGTTGTCTTTCAGTAATCTAAAAATTTCTTCCCTTGACAAACCAGAAATTTGTTTGGTACTATCAGCACCTGAAACAAAAAAGAAAGTTTTAAATTTATAACACGTTGAAGTGAAATCAAAAACTTTTGCTAAAAATTTATATAAACTATAGTTTACAATAATTTTGTGAATAAAAGTTTACAAAACATGACTTTTTTTGTATGTTACACGTTTACATGTTATTTTTCACTTGTAATCTTTAAGCATTGTGTAAATATGAATGAAATAAATAATAACAATATATCTTTATTATTATTTGTTAAACATGTAAAAATAATGCACTTACTTGCACTTGAAGCGTCCATTTTGCAAAACGATCCACTTCACGATGTTTGGCAAATTTTTGAATATTCTTTTACTTTGTACGATCCAACACAACAGCTGCTACTCCAAGAAAGATCACTTCGCCACTGCCTCGTAACTCGTAACCAGAGTTGCATCAAGCATATCCCCTTGCCAGATGCGTGCCCTTTTCAGGCATGCGCAGTGCATGCGAAAGAATTTCCAGGCATGTATATAGCAATAAGGAACCCATATATTTTCCAACAAATAACTACGCTTATAAAAATTTAACGCAACTTGTGATAAATTAAGCAGTAATAAATTATTGAGCGACAGTCATTTATTATTAGTTGATTTATCATAGCCGGTATTAAATTTCTATAAAAATAACATCTCTCTTTCAAAATAAGGGCTATATTAAAACGTTTCGCAATTTCATGCACTTTATTTTTCACTACGATGCGCGTCTGTTAGGCGGCGGAGTGAAATCGCGTGGTTTTTATTTTTATTTCGAGCGTGAGTTATCCTAAACCATCGGTGAGGACTGGTGGTTCGAGGTTCGTGCTCTGGGCTGGATGTAAAGAGTGATGTTTATTGATTTATGAGTGTATGTGGTAGATTCTATTATGGTTAATTCTTTTGATTGTTTGTGTAAGAGACCTCAGGTTGGATTTTTTTTATGAGTTGCATCGTCCGTGGTGGACATGCGGTTCGTTACCCTTTCATCATCGGTCTTTTATATTTGTAGGGTAATTCTCTGTTTCTTTTCTTTTTGTTGTGCTTAAGGCGTTAGTTGTTTGCAATATTTTGTGAGGAGACTGGAATGGATATTGATGGTTCAGGATGACGATCTCGTGTCGTTCGCACGGATTTTCCTAAGAATCGCGTCCTAACGCTATTCTACTCGCCACCGTAATTCCAGAAATAGAATTAATTCCAGTGTTTCGGTTTGGACTCTAATATTCGCATGACGAAGAGGTCTCGTGCATACGGAGCTCAACACTCAATTTATGTAATTTCGGGTTGTCGCCTTTCTATGTGATAATTAAAATTACGTATGCGGATTTAGTTCCGGTTATTTAGGGATGTGACTCTATTATTCGTAAAACGATAAGATATCGCATTTACAGAGCTTAACATTCAATTTATCTCGTTCTTGGGTCATCGCGTTTGCGAATGCGCGATTTTCTTAAGACTACGTATGTGGAATAATTCCAAGTTACTTCGGGTTTTGACTTGATTGTTCGTAAAGTGATTAGATATCACCTTTACGGAGCTTAACACTCAATTTATCTAATTCTGGGGTCATCGCGTTTGCTAATGCGCGATTTTCTTAAACTACGTATGTGGAATAATTCCAAGTTACTTCGGGTTTTGACTTGATTGTTCGTAAAGTGATTAGATATCGCCTCTACGGAGCTTAACACTTAATTTATCTTATTCGGGGCTATCGCGTTTGCTAATGCGCGATCTTCTTAAAACTACGTATGTGGAATATCGGTTAATTATGTGCGTTCAGGATACATTCTATGCGGAGCTTCCCATTCATTGGTGTATTTGTTTCCACCTGTGTCTATTTGATCTTCAAGGGGTGGGGTCTGCTTAGTTGCTACTACCTGTGCTTGTCCTCATATGGGGCGTTCCGTGGCACCGTCGTAAGACGTACCGGTCGGCCTTTGTTTTGAATCCTTGGACGTTTTACCTGGTGATTTGTTATTTCGGTATTCCATAAATAGGAGTAACCGTGTGACTTGCCTTTCGAGGCTCCGCCCTACTGATGTTTACGCGGTGAGCTTATAGGGGAATCGCGAGTGTCGTACCGTGAGGTAGTGTGTGTGTGTGTGAATTTACCTACCTATCTTTCTCGTCTTTGTTATTGTTTGGGTCCCTGGCTATAGCTTCGCTGTTCGCACAAGACACCGGGTTCGCAGCTATGACTAGCTAACTCTTCCTGTACCCCGGATACTGAAGCCTTTATTCACGATCAATTAAGCCACGTTATCGTGCCATTAAGAGGCTTACGATTCGGTTTTCTTAAGAGTCATCGAGCGAGGGCATACGAAGCGCCAAGTGGCCAAATAGCAAACTACGATTTCGTAGTTTTCGGATTTCGCCGAAAATACAATAGTATTATATAAAAAAACATTAAAAATGAATTCTTTCGTTTAGTATGATTTGCGGTCTGGTCCGTCTCTCTATGCAATTTTTTTTGCATAGACACAATAAATTATCGAAAATTCGTGGCAGCTGTCGTTAGCCATGACGCTTTTCTCGCGAACTCATTAATTCATTTAACTACAATTTTCACGCATATCTGCTACACTTCACTGGACCAGACCGCAAAGATTACCACTGCACTGCACTTAAACAAAAAAATTCTAACTTGTTTCATTGCAAATCCAAGCGATAATCCGAAAAGTACGAACGGATAATTGTTAGTTCCAGCTCCTGACGGTAGATTCGCGATTCACGGTTGTCGGTATAAGCGGATAAGCGGGCGTGAAGGCATAAGCGTAAAGCGGGCCCCGAGACAAGACATTTTTTTATTCTGACTCAATGTTGCTGTAGAATCTATGTTGGTTTCTCGATTGAAAGTTTATTTACTGTACCCGGCCACATGGATCGGTGGGATACGACTCGGCGCAGAACCAACGATACTTGGGAGTTGGAGGTAGAGCTGCCAGAAAGCTGCCAGTGTACGTGTGACCGCCTGAGCTCGTGGAGCATCGGACAATAGAAGGAGACAGATATATGACTGTCTGTCTCTTTCGCTCTCGCTCGGCTCGGGCTGCTCGCGCTGCTACTGCTGCTAGTGCTCGAGCTGTCGCGCGATACATTTAACTCTTACTGAGACGAGCGCGTAACGTATGTTAATTTGCGGTCGATGATAATTCGAATCCACGCAGTGACAAATTTTTTTTTCAGTAATTATTGCATTTTACGATTAATTAATTATTGTTATTTTATATTTTACATCATTTTGCTATTTCTTGTTTTATTATCATACGTATGTGATACGGGCCATGTTATACCTCATAAAAACCGTATCAGTACTATTGCTGCAAAGAATGGACTATAAAATGTAATGGTTGCTTAAAAAATTTGACACAATGAGAACTCGAACTGTCATCGGCCGCGGATGAGAGATATAACGCGTACGCTTCGCTGATTATCGTTGTTAAGCTGCATTAGCAATTTAAGATACCCAAATTTGATTCAAAGCTTCTGAAAACTAAAAATATAACAGTTCATCCAACCAACCGCGTTAACGATTGTTGGAAGAATTACCAAAAGAACGCAATCCACTCTTGGCCAACGTGTACGTTATTTTCTTCTTTAGTATATATATATGTTTGGCAATATACTTAATAATTTATTAACACGAATTAAATGAAAGCAACGTTATGTTCTTTTCAATTATATACATGTGTTTGTTATTATAATATCGCATAAATGTACGACGTACATGTTGTTGCTCGACGGAAACCGCGAGAAGGTGGTGGTTTCTTCCATCATCAAGAAAATATTAATAATTGTTAATTATAATGAAGCAAATACGACTAAAAAAACGACTAAGTACAACCCAACAAAGACTAACTAACAGTAATAGAACACCAATCTTTTAATTTCTTACTTAACAGTGTAAATATAACGTATATAAGTATCACGTATAACGTTGTGATTATAACGTATATGTAACATCACATTATCGAATAGGAAAGTATGACATTGATGCTATTACTCTTATTTGATGTTCGCTGGAAATTGTAATGTATATATACAGTAGCGGACAAAAGTTTAAGACGGAGAGGAAAAAAAAAGTAATCGTTGATTTTTTTATGAAAAGAATTGACTCAGTGGATTTTTTTTGTATTAGCTAATTAATCATTAATTCATATATTTATTACATAAATTCAATTTTGCGCGTAACAACATTAGATACAATAAACAAAGAAAACATAAATTTGTTTGATATCTTCGGGGACAAAAGTTTAAGACTATACGTAAAAAAATATTTTTTGGTAGAAAATATACAGATATTTTCCTCCCTTTAATACTTTGTCCACAGTCCATTATTTTTTATCACATCAGCCCATCTTTGAGGCATTGAATTAATTAATTTTTTGCAGTCGTCCACAGTTGTTTCATTCCACGTTTTTTCAACCAAAGAGTACAAATCGTCAAAATTTTTCGGTTTATTTCTTTGAACCCTTCTTTTTATGGTACACCATAAGTTTTCAATTGGATTTAAATCCGGCGACTGCGACGGCCACGGTAATAAAGTGATTTTTTCATCTTGAAAAAAACTTTTCACTACCCGAGCCGTATGCTTTGGGTCATTATCTTGTTGATAAATAAAATTATCACCCATATTTTCGTAGGCATACGGTAACATAGTATTTTTCAATATATCCAAGTATTGAAAACGGTCCATGATTCCATTAATTCGGCGTATTGGTCCAGGACCATTGCGAGAAAAACATGCCCACACCATTACGTTTCCACCTCCATGCTTTACTGTCGGTAAAACACATCGAGGATTTAAATCTTCGCCAATTCGACGTCTTACATACAGTATCCCGTCAGAACAAATTCGGTTGAATTTGGATTCATCCGAAAATAGCACATTTTGCCAATCCTCACTTGTCGAATGCCGATGAGCCTTAGCAAATTGCAGTCGTAATTTTTTATTCTTTTTACTGAGTATCGGCTTCTTCCGTGGCTTTCGTGCTTTCAAATTGAATTCGTCTAATCGTCTTCGGACAGTTCTTACACTAATTTGTGCATTATTATTACTGGATATTTCAGCTCTGATATCGACTGCTGAACGAAAACGATCTCTCTCGCTTAATCGATGAATCCGACGATCCAGCGTTGGCGTGGTTTTGCGGTCTACCGTTTTTTGGTCGATCAAAATAGTCCCCAGTCTTCACAAACTTGTACCACGCTTGCTTACAAGAAGTTTCTGATCGATTCATTTGAGTTGCAATTGAAGAAAATGTCTCATTTTGCTTCCGTAGAGACACGATTAGTTTTCGTTCAGTTGATGACAAATTACGGGCTTTACCCATACTCTTTTCGTACGTAATTAAACTTAAGATACTGGATGATACACCACAAACTATTTACAGTATTAATATATCAAATTATTGCGTGGATCGACTACGGGTATCTTGTTCGACAGATCGTCTTAAACTAATGTCCGCTGTTTACATATGGTTGGAAGAAAAAAAAATTGTATAATCTATCAATATAATCTATAATGATATATTGTTTACATATTTGACGACCGAGACTTCTACATTATGAAGGTCAAACGTACACATGTATTGTAAAAAAACAACAAGCCGAAAGAAACGTTAGTACTTGTATGACAGATCTATGAACCAAATTGTAATTTATCGTCTTAAACTTTTATCCGCTACTGTACATTGAACTGGAATATATTCAAGTATCAATAAATGAAACAAACAGTTATTTCATATTTTCTTACGTTAGTTCATAGAAAGGGGAAAGTTATGCAAGAGCTCGATAGAGTTCTCATTACTAATATTGAATAAAGCGTTCATACTTCACGTACTATATCTAACATGATACTTTAAGTAATAACAGGAAATTAAGCACCAGATTAGCGAAACACATTGCATAAATAAAATTGACTGAAGACAACGGAGATGAAATACAATTTATTTAACACGTATCACTATGCATTTATTCATTACGCTTAATAATCCGTGCAAAATAAATAGTTTTTTATTTTTGGTTTCCAGAAAATTTGTTATGTTTGTATCAAACACTTTCGCGGTGAATTTGTGGTTTCTTTGCGGTAAATAAATTGCATCACTAGGTTAGACATGTAGGTTGAAGTCATGTTATTGATTTATAATCCGATGCGCTTTGTGAATATGTCAATTCACTTTATCTGAATTAGGATGAACCTGAAAAAGTAAAGTAAAAAGAAATCTTCACGAAACGTCGGTTGCAAAAATCATGTACACACTGATCCAACTCGGACGTCATACCTAGTTTTTAGGTGTATGTGTGTGCTTCGCCAATTATTCTTTTTTGCTTTGAATATTTTTTGATACATGTAATCAAATGCTGTTTCCAGCAAGAAATATCATATTTATGAACGTTTCCATATATGAAAAAAATTAACAATTCTCAAATAGCATTTTTAAAAACTAAGTTTGTATTGTTTAGTGTTTTTATAATTACGCTTTTTCCTCATAAGACTGCACATTATGAAATAGGAGATTCTTCTCCTACAAAAAGTAGCGTTTATTGCACATTCTTATTGAAAACATTTTCGCATGATATGCATTGCAACTAAGAGAAAAGTTGAAGATTGCGATTTCAAATATTTCGTTTTATATGTAATTGATTTATGAAAAAATTGAATATCTTTTTAGCCAATATCTTTTTAGCATAAATGTATGTCACTAAACGTTACGAAATCTATACACTTCACGTTGTTCGATTTAGTTATACCAGGTGTATGCATAAGTTTTTTCCGGTTTAACTAAGAGATGGCGCCAGCGGAAAGTACGCAGCGTATTAATTTGACACATACGTCATTTTGTTCGTCTGACATTAACCTACAAACACACACAAGTTGAGTCCGCCAAAAACTAGCGTCTTTGTTTTATCGTTCAGTGATCATGTCGAGTGTTGTGCCTGAAAAAGAACATTTGCGGCACGCATTGCTTTTCTTATTTAATCAAAAGAAAAAGGCTGCTGAAAGTCAACGTTTGCTGGTAGAAACATATGGTGAACACGCTCCATCGATTAGAACATGTGAGACATGGTTTCAACAATTTAAAAGTGGTGATTTCAATGTGAAAGACAGTGAGCGCTCTGGTAGACCACAAAAATGCGAAGACGAGCAATTGCAGGAGTTATTGGATGATGACCCAACTCAAACTCAACGGCAATTAGCAGAAGCATTACATGTGTCACAAGAAACAATCAGCAGACGTTTACGAGTAATGGGGAAGATCAATAAACTCGGTAAATGGGTCCCACACGATTTGAATGAACGTCAAATAGAAAATCGCAAAGTCACTTGTGGAGTGCTGCTTCAACGCCACGAAAGGAAATCATTTTTGCATCGAATTGTGACGGGTGACGAAAAATGGATTTATTTTGAAAACGTGAAGCGGAAAAAATCGTGGCTTTCACCTGGCGAAGCCGGTCCTTCAACACCAAGGCCAAATCGCTTCGGCAAGAAGACCATACTCTGTGTCTGGTGGGACGAGAGCGGTATTGTGTATTATGAACTCTTGAAGCCCGGCGAAACCGTTAATACACAACGCTATCGCCAACAAATTATTAATTTAAACCACGCATTAATCGAAAGACGACCGGAATGGGCCAGAAGACATGGCAAAGTGATTTTGTTACACGACAATGCGCCGTCTCACACAGCAAAAGCAGTGAAAGACACCTTGAAATCGCTTGGATGGGACATCCTTCCGCACCCGCCGTATTCGCCAGACCTGGCGCCATCTGACTATCACCTCTTCGCATCAATGGGGCACGCGCTCCCAGAGCAGCACTTCAGCAATTTCGAGGAAGTTGGAAAATGGCTCGACGAATGGTTTGCCGCAAAAGACAAGCAGTTTTTCTGGCATGGTATTTATAAGTTACCTGAAAGATGGGCGAAATGTGTAGAAGCCGATGGCCAATATTTTGAATAAAACAAAAATTAATTTCCCTTGAAAATTACGTGTTTTTTTTACCAAAAAACCGGAAAAAACTTATGCATACACCTGGTATTCGAGTGTCTATAGATGACAATAATAGGGTGTCCCTTATTTCTTGAATGAAACGTCGTGCTTCTTTTCATAGCAATCACGTAGTCCTAAGGTTGTTCCATGTTTTCTCGAAGTTGTTTCCTTGGATGTTTGTATAACGTTGCATGCGATTTTTGTGCAAGTTTATCGTAGGATATATATGCATAATTCTTCATCGTTCTTTCTTATGCTATTTCTTTTCTTGTCACATACATCCAATGAGATTATGCAGCTGTTTTGCTTGACAAAAGTGCTACCATAAATTAAATCGCACCAAAAATAGTGTATATCCTCACGTACAATATGTATGTACCTGTAATGTATCTTGATGTTGGCCTCGCTGTCAAACATTATGAACTGTATGTGCAAACTACATTTCATATAATCTGCGTGCAGGTTGTTGCAGTCTTCATTTTTGCGTAGTTATCCGTCTTCTTATGAAAAATCCACACGGAGTGATGACTACAATTGTTGGTCTTCTTGGGCCCTTCAATTGAAATAATTTCCATTGTTACTCCCTCTTGTTTCTTGAAGACTCACCAATGGCACAAATTGCGGATTGGGTGATAATAAGAATTATCTATACAAAAGTAAGAAATGACACATTTCTACGTTGATTCTTGTAAGTTGTGTTAAGCGACAGTGCGAACAGATCCTCTTCTTTTAATCAACTCTTCAACTTCTATTGTTCATGCAGATAATATTATATATTCGATGTATCGTCTTGATAAAATGCTTACTCACCACTACATGAACGTTACAAACGCGTATTAACGTTTTAAAAGGATAACAATAACGATGGCGATATACATTTTATTCGCTAAAAATATCTTAATAATTGTTTATAAACATAGAGAATTCTTCCAATTTCCTCTTACTTACAAAGCAGTTGTCGAAAAAGATTTATTAAACATCACATTTATAAATTATCATTTTTTTAAGAATATTGCTGATTTTATTTCATATAATGTTCACTTTAATGAGGGAAAATATTTATTTCAAAATAAGCTATTTAAAAAAAACGCTTGAGAAACGTTCAATTAAAAAGTGCTATATAACAAATTGTTCCATGTAGTTTTTTCATCACATTATTGCATTTTAAAATATGATATTTCTTGTTAGGAACAGTTTTTTGCATTTTTCTTGAAATATTTTTAATATTTATAAGACGTATTATATAATTTATATTACTTATGTGAACCGTGAAAAAATAGTTTAGAAGTGAAACAATTCTTTAAGTATATATTTCAACAGTATTATTGTGTGTGGATATACAAAGACTTGAAAAATACTAATCTCTAAATGTCATAAAAAAGTACTAGCCGGAATAGTTATTCTATACATTTATATTTAAATTGAGATACTGGCGTGCAAATATGTTATAATAATCTATTTGTCATTTCTCATCAATATTGCCCATGCTTTTATGCCACAGACTGTAATGCAATGTACACAGAGAAACATTTGCATTTTCTAAATTAGAGTATCTATTGTATATTCTATAAGCTCTTCTAATATATATTCCTTCCAAGTAACGATATTCTTTGTAGAACTTAATGTTTATGGAATTTTCTTACTTTTAGTATGCACGAAGCTTAATCACGAAAATTCAACTTCTGCAAGGAGAATTAATTGTTTAAATAGATTTCCATACACTTTATGTCAACAGAGCATATACCCAAGGAATACATCGCAGTCTAAATGACATCATTTTGACTTCAAATAATATAATTTTGACAGTTAAGTGTTTCTTAGGTATTCCTTGGGTATACGTTTAATGTTTGTTCTGTGTATTTTTTCTAAAAATGGCTCACAAAGTGGCTGGGTGCCTGAAGGAAAATTTGACTGATATGAAAGCAACATTTTTCTATTATACTTTGTTTTTGAAATAGAAATATTCCTGCTTGAGTTTTATCTTTAGAACGCCTAACAGCTTATGATTTTTGGCTTATGAAATTTGACTCTAAAACTATTTTTTGAAAAAATATACTTCGTACACCTTTGTTCATCGTAATTACTTTTCTTTTTGTCAGGAAAGCTCCTAAAGAATAAATTAAACTTTTATTTTCAATATATTTAAGATCATTGTTTTACTATTTTGCAATTTGTTTCAGCGAAATAGTAATAAAACAGGATTTTATGTGGTTAAAAATAAACATGTCGTTCATGATCCTGAAAGAAGAAAATTCTGTTTTTATTGATAAAACTTTACACATCTGTGGAACAAAACATAATTTAAATGTTTTATTTGATACGCAGATCCTGAGATAATAAATATTCGCAACTTTAAAAATTGATCAATATAAACGTGAAAGATTGTAGTAAAGTTAATACCATGGATTGAACTGTCAAATATGAAAATAGATCTCCTTTTTCAATATTGTTACTATCATACATAACGAGAACTGTACTGGTGGCTTTGATTGAGAATGAATAAGAACAGCAATTTGCGTTACCTGTCAATTTTACTGCAATGATCATTTCTAAATTTAATTTCGACGATATGTGGAAGACAATCTTGCAGCGACACATGTCAAGTAAAAATTCCATAAAACTCGATAAACCTTTTTTGTTAACTTATTGTAAACAAAAGGAAATTTAAAGTATTCTCAATGTTTATGAATGGCTTATTAATATACTTTTCAAGAGAAAAGAGATAAATGTATATAGACTCACCGTTATCCTTTTCAAATAAATGCAAACAGCACAACTTAAAACGAACGATCAATTATCGTTGGGTCGTTTAAGATAATAATTCAGTCAAGTATTGGACTGAATTACAACGGAGTCAACTGCGTTACTTCGGCAAACTTCGCTTCTATGTACATTCTGCACATATATTGTAAAAAAATATATATACTAAAGAAGAAAATAACGTACACGTTGGCCAAGAATGGATTGCGTTCTTTTGGTAGTTCTTCCAACAATCGTTAACGCGGTTAGTTGGATTAACTGTCATATTTTTAGTTTTCAGAAGCTTTGAATTAAATTTGGGTATCTTAATCTGCTAATGCAGCTTAACAACGATAATCAGTGAAGCGTGCGCATTATAACTCTCATCCGCGGCCGATGACAGTTCGAGTTCTCGTTGTGTCAAATTTTTTAAGCAACCATTACATTTTATAGTCCATTCTTTGCAGCAATAGTACTGATATGGTTTTTATGAGGTATAACATGGCCCGTATCACATACGTAATAAAACAAGAAATAGCAAAATTATGTAAAATATAAAATAACAATAATTAATTAATCGTAAAATGCAATAATTACTGAAAAAAAATTTGTCACTGCGTGGATTCGAATTATCATCGACCGCAAATTAACATACGTTATGCGCTCGTCTCAGTAAGAGTTAAATGTATCGCGCGACAGCCCGAGCACTAGCAGCAGTAGCAGCGCGAGCAGCCCGAGCCGAGCGAGAGCGAAAGAGACAGACAGTCATATATCTGTCTCCTTCTATTGTCCGATGCTCCACGAGCTCAGGCGGTCACACGTACACGGGCGTGCGCTTGTGTGCGTCGTGCTGCTGCGGCCGCTTTCTGGCAGCTCTGGTTGGAGGATCAATCAGGGCGACCAGGGCCCACATGTACCATGGCCCGCCATTGAAATCCTTACATCCTGCAATACCGATAACTGTTACTTTTCGCCGGATGCCTTGGTTGACACACTTGCCACAAGCGGCGCTAGCTACAATGTGCATTTTTTCCGCGAGAGGCACTACCCTCGATTCTGAGTTGGTCACGTGTGCTCGATGACTCTTAATGATTGTGCAGCCGAGGTATTCGTAGGTTACAGGTGGTAGCTGTTGCTGGCCCTGACGTGGTCCCACCCACGCAGGTACACCCTACGAATCTAGTGCGCTGTGCACTTAGTCGGGATGCCACTCCCTTGACCTTGTGTCACTCGTGCTTCTTCACACTCCAAGAAACGGATAACCACGACGCCGTGCGTGGGGACCCGTTAGTGGAGTGTGCCCTGACGCTGTGAGTAGGGGCGGCCAAGCGCAGTGCAGGGGAGCCTTACTCCTCACAGAGTATCCTGATGAGTTCGTTCGCTCAACTGACGGCCAAGCGCGGTGCAGGGGAATCAGTTGAGAGAAAGAACACTGGTTCTACCATGCTGTGTCCCAAACTGTTAATTATTGCTGTTTAACAGGTTTGTTCGATCAAACGACGGCCAAGCGCAATGCAGAGGAATCGACTTGATCGAAAGAACACGTGTCTATTCCATGTGGATTTTCCAAGTGATTTTACCTATTGGGTAGGCTGTCGAGCAGCACTTCGTCTTGACTTATGAATTTTGACAAGAGCCCCGAGGCTTGTCCCGTCGCGGTTTATATAGGTTGGCGGATGGACCCCGGGGGAGTGTTTTGTGGTAGGTCACGTGATGTTTGTCGCACTTCAATCACTAGGTGAGAGAGGTGCGGGGTGACGTATAGGTGTACTGTTATTTCTTGAATTTCTATTCTTAGCCGGGCTTTGTCCGTCTAGGGTTTGAAACGAGGTTTCAGCGAGGTTGAATTTCGTCGGACAACGTTATATTCCTACCTGCTGGAGGTTCAATCTTTTTACAGGTGGTTTTTGTGGTTTGGTCATGGTTTTTCTATGCTTTAGGCCCATATGGGTCCTTCCCTGCTTCGTATGCCGTTGCCTGTCTGTTTTATTGATAAGTATTTGCCAAGGATAATTAATTATTGTTAATTATCTCTTTCTTTGTGAGTTTTTTACAGATTTGTCACTGATTTTTACATTATTCTTGTTTCCGTGTATTCTCCTGTGTAAGGATTGTCTTTTCCTATATTTGTTTCTTAGTTTTTGTAAATGATAGGTTTGTTTTATGTGTTTTTCTTAATGTTAATGTTTTATCTGTGAGTGGGGGTACGTGGAGAAGTTTCATGCGAAGGTACCCTTTTCATCTGTCTTGGTGTTTCGTAGAATCTCGAGAGTTCCATGAATTATTTTCTCTTTTCGCCGTGCTGTGGCGTTCTCGGTGTTCTCGCCTTTCGAGTAGTATGGCCTATTTGGGTGGTGCCGACTGCGTTAGGCTTGGCCCGGTCTTCGTATAGGGCGGGGGCTATTACGCTGGTCTAGTGGGCCCGGCGTGTGCTTGCTGTTCCGCCTCCTGTCTAGTTGGCTTCGTTCGGGGAGGTTCCCCTTGCGTGCTCTGTTTTGTTTACATGGTGGTCTTCAGGCTAGGCGGGCCTTTTATTTACGCCATTGTTTTTAAGGTGTGTTCTTACGAGTCTACGTGCGTACCTGCTTGTGCCTTCTGTTCTCCTAGTCCAGTGGGTGCTTCTTTTGAGGTGTTATGGAGTGTTTTATCTTCCGATAACTACTTGTTGACTTTGTCTGGTTTTAGTATGTTATGTGTTTTGTTTTTAGTTTGAGTGGGTTGGTTTGTTAGATTGAATTAAGGTTGTTAGTTATAGTAGCGGATCGCCTTAATTGTGTTCTGTTACAATATATACCTTTTAATAGTTGAACTAAGTACTTCACTGATGAACACGTGGATGCCAAACTGAATGGGCATGCGCGAAAAAGATACGTATCAGGCAACTCTGCTCGTAACTGCCACAGGCCCACAGGTAGGCCTATCGACCGTTTGTGACGTGATCGACCCTTTTCAAATATTCCATTACCCTCGCAAAAAGTCTATCTGTTCCACTATGTATAGGTAGACCTATATATTGCAGGTAGGTCTATGTATAAAGTCGACTCTTTTCAAATGTTCCGTTATCCTCTATAAATGTTAGAATCCAACAATATGTACTCTAAAACGAAATAAGTTATTTATAACATTAAAATAATTATTAAAATTATGAAAATTGCTGAATTAATTTAACTACAATTTTATTAAATAATTATTATGCAAAATAAAAAAAAATCAACTACACGAGATTTGAACCGAGAACAATAATGTACGAGTCCAGCGTGTAAGCCACTACGCTACGGAACTATTCACGTTGTATAGCCAAGAAAAAACAAAATTAAAAATGGTGGTTTAATTTCGAAAATTACGTTCGACGTATTGGATCCGCCATTTTGAATTTTCTTTTTTTGACACCGGATTCGTATTCAGCGATCCCAAAAACCCGCCGAGTAACAAGTTTCAAACGAATCCGACCGATTTCGAAAATTGCGTCCGCCATATTGGATCCGTCATTTTAAATTTTGTTTTTTTGAAACCGGATTCGTATTCAGCGACCCCAAAAACCCCCGAGTAACAAGTTTCAAGCGAATCCGACCGATTTCGAAAATTGCGCCCGCCATATTGGATCCGCCATTTTGAAATTTGGTTTTTTGACACCGGATTCGTATTCAGCGACCCCCAAAACCTCCGAGTAACAAGTTTCAAGCGAATCCAATCGATTTCGAAAATTGCGTCTGCCATATTGGATCCGCCATTTTGAATTTAGTTTTTTTGACACCGGATTCGTATTCAGCGACCTCAAAAACCCCCGAGTGGCAAGTTTTACAAAATTATATTCATTTGAAAAAAACGTGCAACAAGTGGTTAATGTGAATTTGTAATTTTTTATATTCAAATGTGAACTAAAAACAAAGTTGCAGCTAGCTGCAGCTGATTTTTACTAATTTTGTTACATAACAGTACAAACTTTAATTTAAAACTTGTTTCGTTGCGGATCACGGCGGAACATTTAACTTTTTCCCTGTTTTTCTAAAATGATTGCACATCATTTTTCATTTTTTTCTACTTTAGACATTGTTTAGCTATTAATTTATATGTATCTGTTATAATTTTCGACGCATATGATAATAAACTACTTTCTTCAACCTGAAACCTCCATTTTGCAGAATTAAGAAACACCAATTTTACGATTTTCTACGAATTTTTAAATATGACGCTTGAATATGAGCTCGAACGATCGAGCTATTACTTGCGCGAAGGTCTCTTTTGTACTGGCTTATACTTGCCAGGTATACTTCACTAGCCCTTATAAAATGTTCCATTATATTCTTTAAACATTACTCTATCCACCTATGTACTGTAAATCCTATAAAATGAAACTTCATTTTTCGACTTTTAACCAGCTTTTCGGGAATTGGCCCCACTGTGCGACCGTGGAAAAGAATTCCTCGGTGGTCAACTCCAAAAATTTCTCAAAGATGAAAACATACAATTTCGCGTTGCTCGTAATCCAAGTGTAAAAGCCTCGATTGTTGAGCGGTTTAATCGCACTCTCAAGGAGCGGATGTGGCGTTACTTCACACATCGTAATACTCATCGATATTTTACAACAAATGGTTTATGCGTACAATCATGCTATACACTAATTTGACAATTAGTGCCGTAAAGCGACGTGAAAAGAAACGTTTCACAACGAATAAATACAAACCCGGAGATTATGTTGAAATCAGTAGAACTAAAGACACCTTCGAAAAAGGTTACGAGAAAAATTGGAGTGAAGAAATTTTCCTATCAAAAAAGTTTTACATAGGCAGGGCTTGTATGTGTATGTGTTGTGTGATCTCGAAGACGAACCTATCGATGGTTTTTTTTACCCCAAAGAATTGACGAGTATCCATGAGAAGCGTGTGGAGAAGAATAAAGAATTCAAGATTGATCAAGTTTTACGGACAAAAGAACACGGTGAGAAAAAACAAATTTTCGTGAGTTGGGATGGGATATCCGGCAAAATTTAACTCGTGGATACCAGCGTCAAACGTTCCCGTTCTCGAATATACGAAATTTTGTGGATACAGCGAGCAAAGAACCTCTTTCACCCCGTGCTACCTGTTCGAATGCACTAGAAAGTGCTATGTGATCTGTGCCGTAAATGTACAGAGTCTATGGTTCGAGACTCGTGCTTTCATGAGAACCCTGATGACAGGGCTTTCACCGGTTCCTGGGTGTCGGATGAGGTGCGGAAGGCAATAGATATAGGCTATAAAATCTTTAAAATTTCGATGATTTGGGCGTACAAAGCAACAATGTACATACAATCCTGATACGCGCGAGGGTGGACTGTTTGCCGCTTATGTAAATACATTTTTGAAGATTAAACATGAGACAAGCGGCTGGCCCGAGTACTGTATCGACGAAGCGTCTCGCGAGGAATATATAAATTATTACGAGCGCGTGGAAGGTATCCGGCTGAACGCTCGCAACATTACGCGTGATCAGGGCTTACACTTAGTTGCTAAGCTTTGTTTAAATTCGTTCTGGGGTAAATACGGTCAGTGGGATAACCTGACGCACACGAAAATAATTCAAACTCGTGAGAAGCTATTGTTGTATTTGTACGACAATGACAAAGAAATTCAGTGCCTGCTACCGGTTAACGATGATTTGTTATATTTGAACTGGGTATCTCGCGACGAGGCTATTGTCCATAGCCCCTTAACTAGTTATTTACGTGAGTACTGGTGATGATGCTTGGGAGCCCTTGATAGGCAATCTCCTCGGTGACATGACCAACGATTTGATATCGGTGGCTCCGAACGCTTATACCAACTCGTTCGTCTCCGGAGGTCCGAAATTTTATAGTTATACGTTTACTAAGACGACATACTCGTCTTATAATTAAATATACCGCCTAAACGAGACCCACACACACACAAACACAGAGATCCATACCACACAGCACGCACACAAATAAAGACCAACTACCGTTACTCGAGCTATAGTTATACTACTAAGCAGTAATACTATAGTCTCGAGTAACGTATGAAGAACCATCTAAAAGGAACGCGCTAAATCACGATAATCAAGAAGAGGAAATTAACGGGACAAATGGGCTACAGGAGATAGGCTACAGGACGACTAGCAGATATAGTAATACCCTGCTATACCGACAGAAAGGAAAGAAGAGCGGGGAAGCCGGTATAAAAGGGCACGACAAACCACAGTCGGGAAGCATTCTGTTCACAGACTTTCGCCAAGATCCAGAATCTACCAAAGGAGGACCAGCCATCCAGCTAAAAGAAGGACCACCTAGTCAACCCAAGGAGAAGCATCTTCAACTGCACCACTCCAAGGATCAGGCCTGAAACGTCTGGCCCTGGGAAAAACGAACATCTTCCAAGGCCAACTACTGAGCTACCAGTCATCCAAGTAGTCCAGCATCCCAGCCGACAATATCTCCCATCAAAATTAAATCAAGCGGTATGGATCAAAAACATATTAAATCCATAGGGACTAAAAAAACACCATAAAAAGTGGCTAGAGCCGCTCCTGTCGCATTTCCGATGCGCCGATGCACCGATGATGCACCACGCTGACGCCTCCACCGGAACAGCGGCGGGACCAGTGAGTAGATCGCTTGGCCCGGAGAGCTCGAGTGAGAGCTCTGTCCCCACTACAGTCCACGCACTAGAGCTATAGAATAGGCTACCTCCGAACACCGAGGAATAATAACAGAGCCGATATAGATACATAAACGATAGCAAGCTCCACTGGCTCTTTCCATGTGTAGGAACTATACTACTTTATGAAGAAAATATTTCAGTAATTCGATATAAATCTCCTACTTCATGCCAACACGATTATAACGGCATGCGTAAGCCCGGGTCAAGTCTTTTTTTATAAGGTGCATAATCAGCAAAACTAAAAAGGAGTATATTTAATGACCATATAAATTATTTATCTGCCTAATGTGTTTAATAAACCATACTTATACCTAATACAGAAGCCTATATTAATTTTCCCCCTGCTCGAGTTCGAAGTAAAACCCTTTAAGGGTGATGTTAACGTTAAATACAGTAACACTACGAGTACCGCGGATCCCAAAACCGTGGTGGACACTGTTTGCAAAGTGAAGGGGATAAGTTTGAATTATAAAAACACACAAACAACTAATTTTAACTCAATGAGTCAACTTATAAAATCAGAACTGCCGTGGTTTAGTAATACATCGCTTAATTAAAAATTCAAATCAATTCAAAGAACACCCCTCCACAATGTCAGTGTGTGTGTATGTGTGGTCACTTATGCATATTTATTACATTAAGCATTTTTGTACTTGTTACTTAGTATATATATATATGTATGTATGTAATGTAAATATAGATACTCTCTCTCTCTCTCTCTCTCTCTCTCTCTCTCTCTCTCTCTCTCTCTCTCTCTCTCTCTCTCTCTCTCTCTCTCTCTCTCTCTCTCTTTAACTTCAACACTATCTGAGAATAAAAAAAAACCATCTCTAGGAGATCATCATAGTATGCTTAATACATCCGAAGATTTTATCGGTCCGCCTGTCAACGATGCTAATGTTGTTCAACAGTGTTCACCTACGAGTCAACAACATGCTCTCAACATGTCAGATAGGGAACTCCTCATAGCCATGCATGGCCAACTCAGTGCTTTTATTGCTCAGCAAACAAATGTAAACAAAGATCACACCGATAAGCTAAATTGCATCCAAAACCACACAAAATTACTTGAAGCGCATGAGTTAAGAATTTCACACCTTGAAGCAAACATTGTTCAATTATCTCAGCAGAATGCTAACCTATCATCTGAACTCGCGATGATTAGGACTAACTCCTCAGTATCGGCGATTACACCGTCTCTTTCTGCTGAGATAACACTTTCTGGAGTACCTCTCTCTATCGAAGATTCTAACGAGGAGATAGTTGAAAAAGTTTTTCGCGCCCTTGGAATCTCAAACCTCCTCGGTGACGTTTTAGACATTCGTTGTTTCAACAATAAGAGGAAATTTTCGACTATTGAGCAAACTAATGGTGAATCTACCTCATCAGCACCATACCAAAGAACATCGAAGTCTTTGATGCTGACTTTGAAATCTCACCAAATTAAAGATTATATTATAGACATAAAGCGAACAAAGAAGAATCTGTCCCTCAAAAACGTTTTCGGTCTGGACAGTAAAGGAGTGGTGTTTATAAATGAGTTTCTTCCTGCAGCACTCTACAAGCTTCTACGTCTCACCAAAACTCGAGCTTCTGAACGCAATTACAAATATGTATGGGTTCGCTCTGGCATGATTCATGTGCGTAAAGGAGATGGGCAAGCGCCAGTTATTATTACCGAAGAAACTGACTTACAAAAATTAGTTTGACTACCACAGTCAAATCCTGTTCTATCGCATCCTCCACCATCTTCGTCACTTTTAAAGGTCGCACAATTCAATGCAAATTCTATCCGAGGTCACATTGAACTTATTCAATCGACCATAATTGAACATAGCTATCACATAGTTTCGATAAGCGAAACATGGCTTCATTCATATGTTGCCGATGACCTAATAAGCATTAACGAATATTTTCTAATTCGCAACGATCGAGAAGGCAAAGAAGGGGGTGGAGTTGCTTGCTACATCCATAATTCCCTTAAAGCAAAAGTATTAGCGTCTTCTCCAAATCAGTTTTCCAATGCACCAGAATATTTGATCGTCGAAATTACTAGCTCGAATACGAAGAAGCTTCTTTTTGCTTCAGTATATAGGCGACCAAAAGGTATTATGTTTGACGACTTCATTCAAGTATTATCTAATTTTACACATGTTTACGAGAATATAATTATTGCAGGTGATCTTAATTGCGACCTGAGTAACATTAATTATGAATCGTCATACCTGCGCCAATTAACTCTCTCGCTCTCATTTCATATTGTTGATTCTGCACCTACTCATCACCTAACCAACTCTGATTCATGGATCGATGTTTTCATTATTGACAATAAAGAAAAAGTACATTCCTTTGTCAAATCGGAGGCCCCTTTCATAGCAGGTCATGATCTTCTTGAACTCAGTTATTCTCTCGACGTCGAGCCTCCTGAAGACCGTATTATCTCACGGCGAGCGTACCGCAATTTTAATGAAACTAGCTTTTGTGAATATTTATCTAATATATTTAATATTACTGAATTATTTGATTTTAGTACTAGATTTAGTTGGAATTCCGGTCTCATTGATAACATACCATTAGGTATTAACATGATCGTTGAAACAGTATCCGAAGCGTATCTCACGTCATTGGATTATCATGCTCCATTCCGTTCATTTCGTATATGTCGGCCACCAGCACCGTGGCTCTCACTGGAATTGAAAAATCGTATGGCTCAACGTAACACCCTATACACGATTGCTAAAAGATCTAGTAATGTACTCGATATGGCGATATTTAGAGAGTATAGAGACACGCTTAAGAAGGATCTCAGACAAGCAAAAAATGATTTCCACTTTCAAAGGCTGTCTAGCAACACAGATCCCAGCAGATTATGGAAAGAATTAGCAAAACTCGGCCTCGTCAAGTCATCTTTTGCATCCCCCACTCAATTTTTTAGACCGCAGGAACTCAATGCATTCTATTCTGAAATATCTAGTCAACTGCCACCGTGTTCGCATGATGAGTTTTGTAGGCTCAGTTCCAATATCCAGCCAGTTCGTCCAACGTTTAGTTTTTCCGAAATTACTTGCTCACAAGTACATCTTACTATCTCCGGCAACTCAAACTCAACATCGTATGCAGCTGGTCCCGATGGTATTTCCATGTTCTCTTTATTCAAATCGCTTACGGTATCTTGCCCTATCCTAACAGCTATGTTTAACCTCTCTCTTGTATCTTCAGAGTTTCCTCAGGACTGGAAGAAAGCTTTTCTTCGGCCCTTGTCTAAAATAAAAAAGCCTCTCTCACCATCAGATACGCGACCAATAGCTAATCTGTCTGAAGTGTCGAAAATACTTGAGCGGCTTATTCATAGACAACTGACTGATTGGATTGATAGCAATAAGATATTTGATGCACGTCAATCAGGATACCGTAGTGGGTTCAGCACTCAGTCAGCCCTTCTGCGTATTTGCGAAGATGTTAGGCGTAATATAGATAGAAGACGCATGACCATCCTAATTTTGTTTGATTTTAGTAAAGCATTTGATACAGTTCCGCATCTACAACTTCTTTTGAAACTAAAGAAGACCGGACTTTCTCATTCGGTTCTTGACTGGATTTTCTCATATCTGACAGGAAGAACTCAAGCAGTTATTGATGATCACGGAGACTGCTCTACGTGGCTACCTACGACGTCAGGAGTTCCGCAGGGTTCTGTCCTTGGACCGCTCTTGTTCTCGCTGTACATCAATGACATCGGTTCTGCATTACAAAATTCACAGCACATGATATTTGCTGACGACACCCAAATTTATCTTGATTGTTGTCCGTCACAACTCAACCAGGGCATTAGGTTGATATCTGAAGATGTCCATGCTATAGCTAACTTTGCGGTAACAAATGGTCTCAAGCTCAATATTTCTAAGTCTAAGATTCTTATACTAGGCAGTAATTCTTACACCCGCCAGCTGGATTTCTCTGAAATATTACCGATCACACTAAATGGTGTTATTCTTCCATTCGTTAACGAAGCCCGCAATCTGGGTGTCACTATGGAGTGTAACTTGTCGTGGAAAGCTCAAGTACAGCATATATCACAAAAAGTGCATTTTACTATTCACAAGTTGAAGTTTCATCGCAATGCTCTTTCCATGGAAGTAAGGAAGTTACTTATCACTTCTCTTATTTTCCCTCAATTAGATTATTGCTGCCTTGTCTATCACAACTTATCAGATGAACTAAATACAAAATTAGAACGCCTTGTCAACCATTGTATTCGTTTTATCTTTGACTTGCGACGGGACACTCATATCACAACTTTTAGACGTCAACTTGGCTGGATCACAGTACGATCAAGACGTCTTTACTTTCTTGGTATAGCTATGTTTAAGGTTGTCCGTCAAAGTACACCAGCCTACATACAAGAATTATTTACACGAACAACAACTCCAGTTGAACGACCCTCAAGGCAGCCTCGATCAAGCTTTGTCATCCCTTCTCACCGTACAGCGACTTACCATGAAGGGTTTTCGCTATCTGGCATTTATTTCTGGAACTCATTACCATCTAATATTACTACGTCGCCGAGTTTTGAAGTTTTTAAGAATCGAATCTATA